>KL823078.1:0-48319 GCA_000611955.2 Stegodyphus mimosarum
TGGCGGAGACCACGCCCCTTTTCTGTGACGTCACTTCCGCCTACTGAGTACGGGGGCTTACTATTTACATCAATAGTGATATTAATTTCTTTATTAACTGCCAAATTCACTCATTTATTTCCTTTAAAGGATTTAATATTAAAATTAAAGTCTGTAACTGTAAACGCGCTGCTCTTTTGACTTCATTTTGAACAAATATAACTAAAATTCTTCGAGACGATCTTTTCGTGCTCTACCAAGTGATTTTCGCTGCCGCATACTAAATAATTCTTCTAGAATATAAAATTCGATCAATAGACGCAAAAAATAATTTATATGTTTATGTTGCTAAATTTAGAGACTTTCACGTCCTCAAACGAGATTTTAATTTGTCATATAAAGCTGAAAAATAATAAGCAGAATTTGTGGTGGTACTTTCAATATCTAACGACAAAAGTTCTCATTTATAAACTTCGATTAATAAATCTTTCTTATTTATCACTATATGCATCGCACAAACATTTCAACAAAACTTTTAAATTGGTACATCAACCGCAAAGTCAAAAAGTACGATTAAATAATTTTAATATTTTTACTTTGGCAAACATCTTAAAGTCTTTACGCATCCAAAAGGTTAATTTCATGGCGGATATTCTAATGTCAAAATTTTCCTCGTTTCCTTTGTCCGACAGATTTCTTAAGCAAAATAAAATAAGAATGGCTCTGCGAAAAAAGGGATGCATGCGCTAATAGAGCTGATATGCAAGGTTATGCTCTAATAGTGAGGAAGGTAATATCAGCGCTGATACGCAGAGCTATGCCGGTAACGTAGAATGTTTTAAACATTAAATTCCTGCGCTAATTCCTGCTCAGTAGACTTTCTCAAGTTAACGGGTGAAGTTTTACTTTATTTTTAATAAAAGGGCTTTTTTAATGATTACGTACTGAGCTTTATATTTATTAAAATAATGAAAAAGTAATATGGTCCATTTTTAGTATGGACGTCCATTTTTAGCCTGAAGGGCATTCGAATAGAAAGGCTATTAAGCCTAGCTTTGGAATTTGGAATTTGTTTTACTGCCTATTTCATATGTTGTAAAGCACTTATGAGTTTTTTGATTAAGAAACTCAACGATTTCAAAGCGAGTAATGGCAACACTGTTCTGAAAAAAAAAAAAAAAAAACTCTAGTGCGCGAGACTGGGTATCGGAAATTCTAACGATATACTCTTTTTAAATTATGTAGTGATACTACTGTTGATCGAATTTTACGGTTTAAGTGCGAAGAATACGACATTTAATAAATAAAGGTAACACATAGAAAGTTTAAAAAACACCCCTTTGAGCGTAATATAAAATCTGGAGGCTTTCAGATTTTTTTATTGAATTTGTAATTTTTTTTTACATTTTTTCTATTTTTGTTTTTCTTTTGTTTGTTTATTTCTCATAATATATTTAAAAAAAGAACTATTGTTTATTGTCGAATATACGTACGCAAATAGACATTTTTGATAGTGAGATATTTCTTCTGGGAAATCGCATTCCACGATGCATTATTGCCCAAAGAAGCGAAAAGCTTTTTAGCGATCGCATAGATAATATCTAATAATTTTTACGCTAAGCAGAGTTAACGAGCTGTAAAGCATTTCTCGCATATCTCCCGCACTTTTATTACTGATGGTAAACTAAGTATGGGAAAAAAAAATCTCTTGAGAAATTCTCTTCGAAAAGTGCTCTTTCGAAAGTACGTATATTTCACGTATATGCAGGAGGAAAAAACTATAACAAAAATAAAAAAATCCCAAAGCTTTTCAGGTTTTATATTACGCCCAAAGGGGCGTTTTTTTTTATTTACTTACACATACACGTTTCAACAGCATTTGCGCTAAAATAATTAAAAACATCGTATCTTTAGAATTTCCGGTAGAAAATCTCGCGCACTGTAGATAATTTTTATTTTCCCCGTACAGTGTTGCCAATTCTCGCATTGAAAACGTTGAATTTGTTAATCAAAAATTCGTTATAAAGTATTACAGAATATGAAATACCCAATAAAATAAATTCGAAATTAAATATTCGGGCTTCCAGGTGTCGTACTATATTCGGGTGAAGGACTACGTCAGGGGGTCCCCAACCTTTTTGTCCCTAAGGGCATATTCTAGAATATCTCTTGAACGGCAGGCGCCATTTACTTTTTCAAGGTGAATTTATAGTTGAAGAGAGTTAATAATACATGCATATCAAAAAACGAGATCGGTCGTATTTCGCTTTGTTCTGGTATCTGTGTTGGACGTAATTTATATTTCATTAAAATGAGAAAACTTCCACATAGAATTTTATTGATAACTAAAAGATTTTTACTATGATCTCACAGCGGCGGGCGCCATGGTACCCACGAGCATAGGGTTCAGAAACCCCTGGACTATGTTACTCAAAATTTGATCGCTCTAGGTACCTTTGTTTTTTCACAGTGCGAAAAACATGCATACATTCAATCAAATTCTTCATTATTTGATTTCTTTAAATAAAATACACGGCGATAATGTTTAGTGGCAACAATTTGGAAAGTGATTCAGACTTTTATAATGATTCAACGCAGAATCCCGTTTTGAGACTAATAACCCTTCTGGTCTAACGCTCCTTTGGGCTAAAAATTCAAGTTAAAGAAACGAAAATACAAAACGAGAAGTTCCGCTAAAAGAAATTGTCATAAACTCTGAACTTGATAGAACTGATTCTCAATACCAGAAAGAATCAATAAGACTTTTTTTGTATGTCTTTAATACGTCTGGAAATGAGCTCCATTTGTGGTATACTGAGAAGCATTTGTAGTGTCACTTTGTTGCTCGCACATGTATTTATCAGATGCAGCCGCTCATCCTCAGCCGTTGTCTTGTTTGACTGTTTTGAACTATTCCTGAATCTAATAGGCCTTTTGCAAGTATATTTTTACAATTTTGAGGCCCTTTAAGAAGGTACCATATTCAACAACAATAAATATCCGCGGTATTTTGGAGAAAGCGCTCTGTCAGAACCATATTTAAGAACTTACTTACGCATGCAACATTTTAATTAGCCAATATGCAAAATACTGCTACTATCTTGATGTTGCGAGGAACACAGTAAATGAACAGAATCTTCATTTACCAATGCGAACGATTCGGAATTCTACTTAGCGTTCGAATCAACTTACTAACTCAAGACGGCAACCTAGTGATATAAAATGTTGCAACTAATTCGTTTTTGCCAAAGCTTTCAAAACTATGCTTTGATGTTAGGTACATTTGATTTTCAAAAACTATCCTACAAAAACGTCAAATAGAATGAGATTTAGGTATAAGGTATTTTCTCCCTCCTTTCTGCATGCCTTCGTGGTCTAACGGTAACACACTCGGCGCTATTCTAAAGGTCCAGGTTCGAGTCCCGGTTCGGGCATTGCACATTTTTCATGTCTCCTGCTTCAAAAAATTCTAATTTCTCTACATAGGGACCTCCGGGAGGAATCATAAAATAAACACTTAGCTCTTCCCAGTTCATCTTCTATTGAAGCGACCACCGAAGAAACATCACAAAAAGGTTGAAAGAAACATCATTTCATTGCAAAACAGCTTTAAATCGCTCCTGCAGGAAATATATTAAAATAGGTAAAGGAATGTCTGAAGTCACGTAACGTTAGTAGCTCGCCCAATTCATTCTGAAGCAACTAGACGATTGGTTCCAGGATATTTTCGTCATTCTCGATATTTCGTGGTCCTCCCAATGGGTAATACAAAAACAAGCCAGTTTCAGTTTTTTCGTCACGGCATCTCTGCTAATAGGCAAATACGCCTTGAGTGTTTTTGTCATCTATAATACACTGCTCTTCAAAATTAAAGCATAATCTTGAAAAGAAAAATTACGCTCGCTGATTAAAGTGTTCTACCAGTTCCCTATGATATAATGATTTATGGTAATCACCAGCAACTGAACAAAAAATTGGACTTCTTCATATAAATTAGTGCAGTGATTCTAAACCTTTTTCTGCCGCGGTACACTTTTAACGATTTCAAAATTCGGCGGCACACAAAGAAAAAAATAAGTTTAAAGGTTGTTTACTTACATATAACTCACTGTGTAAAATAATTTATGATAATAATTTTGAATGTAAAATAAAATAATATGTACTACAAAAACAGCAGTACCTTTATGAAGGGATTAATTACAAGTTAAAAATAAGAATACTTTTAATGAGAAATTTAAGCTTAATGTTTTTTTTTTGATAATTTCATTCATATTTGGTCGTAAAAATGTTACTGCTGTTCTCATATCGCCTTTTACATTTAACAGTCTCGACCTTTTATTCGTTTTTATGTTGGTTAATACTGAAAATCCGAATTCGCACAAATAAGACGTAGAAAATTGTAATGGGCAGCCCATTCGGAGCGTATTCGAGAGGTCCGAGTTTCGAGTCTTGGAGAGGGTATTGCTCATTTGTCTCTTCTCCTGCTTCAAAAAATACGTAATGTCTCTACACGTTTTGATAGATTCTATGAAGATGGGAGGTTTGCATTAATGCCATATATGATTACATAACAGATTAAAGTAAGAATTGGAAAACATGGAAGATCATTTATTCATCACTTTTAAATTTTCATAAATTTCACTTTAAAAATATTTGGAGATTAATCAATTGGCAAACATTGTAATTTATATTACATAATGTTTTTATACAAACTGTTTTAAATTATTTTTTTCAATAAATAAGAGATAACTATTATTTCTACAAATATCCCTTTAGTTTTGTTGAGGAGCGTAATAAAAAAAAGAGGTCTGCGTGGTGCAGGTGCGTGTGTGATTCACGGCACAGAAGTTGGAAGGTTTAGAATTACGAAACTTGGCTCTCCGGTTTTCCAGGAGGATGCGTGCTGAAGCAATGTTCTTAAAATTTCGATTTCGATTTTTAAAATGTAATACTGAAGCAATGCTTTTACGGAGTTTTCACATAATCCTCGCTAACGATAGCACTAATTTTTTTCAGAATTTTAGTCTTTGCTCCATCGGGTGGAATGAAATATTATTTTCTATATGAACTTAATTCCGACTCTTTGGAAATTCAACGATTTTCGTCGATTTTTCCAAAGACGTTCAAATTTTTTCAATTATCGTATGTCCAATTGTTTCAAATTCCGATACTGGAAAAACATCAATCTTTATAATATCTTCACATTCTTGAACCTTTACCTTTTTATAAAGTAAGTAGGATATAAATTAGACGATTTTACAGAAATTGTCAGCTGTAATTTTGTATATGCGTTTCATTTCTCTCCACAAATGCCACTGGATTTGTGAGGCCTGGTGAGTTCGGCAGATAGTAGGTAATTTTTAGCTGCTATGCAAAGCTGAAACCTGCTTGCAAAGAATTATCTGTCTAACTTTCTTCTGCAACTGCTGTAAGGTTTCCTTTAGTTAAAATTAACATATTATTCAAATTTTTGTTATCTTTCCTGAACTCCTCAACTTCCCCTCGCATTTCCTTGCCAGGATTTAAAGTTAAGTGAAGTGAGTATTTAAACGGGTGAATATCTGAGTTTAATTCAGAGCGTGTTTTCGCTAGGCAGTGCACGTTTCGTTTCTGACCTTGCTGTTACGCTAATCCTCCCTTTGGCCATTTCGAATAATCGTCCCGCCTGTTAGGTTTGTGAGTCAACCTAAGTTAGCCGTAACTTAACGTGCTAATCCAGTACTACTCTTTTTAGACTTGAATGGATTTGTATAATCCCGTTTAAGTTATACCGCAAGTAGTCGGTGTTATTGTGAAGCACAAAGTACGTGCCTTTCTGTTCTTACTTAGATTTAATAAAGGTTATTTTCATCTTTCTTCTGTGCCGGTATTACTTCATGCCTGTGCGAGAATTCGCCAGGGTCATGAGTAGGATCTAGCTTAATTTACGTGGCCCCAAAAGGCTAGATCTTATACTATCACTATTGCATTTTATTGTAGACGTCTGTCAAAATTTTGTATCCATTTTTATATATAAAAAGATAAAAGATTCTGAGGGCAAAATCAAATGTATCTAACATTTAAAACATCTTATCAATTTTCCGGATTTTTATGGCATATCTGCAGGTCATTCTTTTACAAGTCATTTTATAGAGACATTAGGTTATTTAGAAGCAGGAGAGACGAAGAATGAGTAATGCCCTCGCCGGAACTCGAACCACGGACCTCTTGAATACGCGTCGAGCGTGCTGACCACTCTCCCACGAAGGCATGCGAAGAAGGCGGGAGAAATACCTTATATACTCCTACTTTTAAAGGGCGACTGGGGATTAGGCGACCCATTCGCCAAATCCCGGTGGTGGAGAATGCTCATGCACCACCTTATTTAGTTCGGGCGCCACTTGTAGAGTCATTAGGTTTTTTTCGAAGCAGGAAAGTGAAGGAATGAGCAGTGCCCTTGGCGAAGGTCGAACCCCGGACCTCTCGAATACGCGCCGAGCGTGCTGACCGCTACACCACGAAGGCACGTGAAGAAGACGGGAGAAATACCTTATAATTTAATAAGAAGATACTGCAGATTTTTCTCTCTCTCTTTTTTTTTTTTTTTTTTTTTTTTACGCCTTCACTTCTTCAAGTGAGTTTTAAAAGATACGCTTTGTTTTGTCCGCTGGAAGATCGCTTCTAGATTCTAAAAGATAGCACACCTTTAAAGAAAAAAAGAGCTCATCTGCCCATAAAACGCATTCGATAAAGCCATGGCAAGCAAAGACAGTGTAAGAATGGGAATGAACTAACTGGTTTGGTGAGCTCATAAAAAATAATTTTTTTTTTTTTTTCTCTGGTGTCCCTACCCTATGACACTGATCGCACGTTGCAACAGAGAGGAACTATGTAATCTCGAAGGAGAAAGTTCGATTCCCCCTTTTTTTTCCCTAACATTTTCTTGAGGAATATCCGGAAGGGTTCTTTTCATTTCTGCTGGGAGAGGTGTACGTGGTCGCGGTGAGGTGGAGAAACGGAAGATTTAAACGAGTTTCTGCGGTGAAGAGCAAGGAAAAAAAAAAAAAAGGCGTTCAGTTCATAGGCCCTAAAAGGACACTGTCCTGTTCAGCGGGTGGATCACGTGTCCAAAATAATAATAATAAAACTGAACAGGGCGTGATTTCAAAAATATTATCAACATTTCTACAACTTAAAACTTCTCAGACAGAGTTATTATTTCAGATGTCAAGCACGTTTTGAAAACTAGATCTATCGGAAATTAATGTGCATTAGAGGGTGTTCCGTTTCAAAAATTTCGATTTCAATACTTATTTCTCTTGGACTTTGATTTAACAAGAAAAAATTTTCTACCACTGCGTGTTGTTTGTAATATAAAACTAACATGAAGCAGATTACTTTTGTAAATGAGCGTAACTTAAAAAATGTCATGTCTATTCACTTTCAGGGGTCATCTGAATCACACGGCACTCGGCTTATCGCTTCAGTTTATTTATTTATTTATTTTTTTTTCAAAATCTCAATCTACTTAATCTACATGTACGCATTTCCCCCAGACTTTTCGACATTAATTTTGAAACTTCTAATTTACGGTACTGTGCGCACAGATAAGAAAGTCCCTTCTGCAAATATAAAAAATATTATTAGTCCAAAGGGCGTTAGCACAGAAGGGTTATTAATTTCGTTTTGGTATTTTGCGTTGATTCACTTTTCAAATTGTTGCCACCATATATTACAGCCCTGTATTATATTTAAAGAAATTAAATAATGAAGAATCTGCATAAATCTATGCATGTTTATCTCACTCGGATAAAACAACGGCACCTAGAGCCATCAAATTTTGAATAACGCAATTCTCCCCCGAATATGGGCATCTGGAAGCCCTAATTTGCAATTTGTTTTATTATCTAATTCATATTTTTTCAGACATTAAAGAATTTTTGATTAACGTACTCAACGATTTCAAAGCGAGCAACGGCAACACGGTACGAAAAAATAAGCATTTTTATCTTCAGCGCGCGAGACTGTGTATCGGAAATTCTCGAAGGCATGTGAAGGCATTAAGATACGTTCATTTTAAAATTATTCTGCAATATTTCTCTTGAACTGAATTTTATGGTTGAAGTGAGAAGGACATGATATTTAATAAGTAAAAATAACACATAAAACGTTAAAAAAACGGTAATGTAAAATCTGAAAACTTTCAGATTTTTAAAAAAAAATTAATAATTTTAAGTAACTTCTTTGAACTTTGAACTACATATTATAATAATATTAGTACATTTATTCACATACGCTTTTTAACGCGCTTTCACCAATTAAATCTTCTCAGGAATGGTAAACACCGTGTAATTTCAATCTCTAGATTTTCAAAAAAAAAAAAAAAAAAAAAAAAAATTAAAAAAAAAAAATAAAAATTGTGAAGAAAACGGGAGAAAATGGTGAATAAATACAATACTTATTTTTGTTTTGGAGAGGGGTAAGCTTAAATAAAATAAAAATCAATTAAAAATAATACTATTTTGAACTTTAACGCTCGTTTCTACTTTTCTAATTTGACCTAAAATGGCATAAACAGAAAAGTAACGAAATAGTACATTTCTCTTTTCGTTTATCATTTGAAATAAAATGTGAAAAAGGTGATTAGCATTCGGATAAAAATATAAGAAAACCGTTTTTGTAATGTGGACGATAAATGATAAATCTTAGGCTTCGTGAATTAGCAAGAACTTCTAATCTTCATCAGTAGCAGACAAAAATCGCTAAGTAAAAATAATAAAACCCCTCAAAACCGCTAAAAACTATTCTCTGTAAGTTAGAAAAACTTTCTTACATAATATGCTTTATTTCAAACAACGACCTTCCTGATTCTTATTCCATTTACACTCTATAATGCGATATAACAAAACAATCAGATTTCTACCTACTGTTTTATATCCCCCGAGTATTTTCTCAAAAAAAAAAATTCTTTATTTATTTGTATAATTGGTTGAATTTTTCGTATCATTCAGTCATTTCGTATTTTACGATCTTCATAATCTTCAGGCTACCGATATTTAGCTGGCTTTTATCAGCTCATTATTTTTTATGAAATGTGTGCATTTTATTATTACACAGCTAACTGTGCATGCAATTCAACAAAATGCATAATTTCTTCTAATTCAGGAACCTTACTGTAGAGGACTTCAAACAATAGTTTCCCTCTCTCTTGGTAAAAAATTATGCTGCATATTAATTAACGAATATAGGTCATTATTAGTATCATCACTGAAAGATACTTTGTAGAGGTATTAGGTTTTTGGAAGAAGGACACATGAAAAATAAGCAATGCCCTCGCCGGGACTCGAATCACGGAGCTCTCGAATACGCGCCGAGCGTGCTGACTACTACACCACGAAGGCATGCCAAGAAGGCGGGAGAAATACCTTATAACTTCATTGCCATCTTACTGCAATTTCATTTTTCTCAACTCATTCTCAGCTCTATTTGCTCCTCACCTGTGGATGACATAATCATGACTTAACCGAAATAGACAAGACTCTGCGCTAGATATCCTCACATCCCACAGGTCCTTAGTGGAGACTTTAATGCGCACAAGACTATCTGAGGATATACTGACTCAAATCCAAACGGACACGCAATAAAAAATTATGCAGTAACAAACAATTTACGTCTGCATACTACAATAAATACACCTCCAACGTTTGATGATAGCTACAGTAAGGGCTGGCCAGACTTAACTCTGTCCGCCATATATCTTATATACCACCATATATGAGATTTAACTCTGTCCACAATAATATCATTAATATGACCCAAAATTGAGTCGTTTCAGATGACAAAAGCTGCTCAGACCATAAATATATTCATTGTAACATCTGCACAACTACAATAACAAATCTCCGTCGATACAAGCATCATAAAAATAAAATAAAACAACTTACCAGGCAGTTCATTGTCATTCTTCGTAACGTAAAGAAGAATTACAACTCAATCATTGCAACTGCCCAAACGATCCGGAAACATATACAAAAAACCTACGGAAAACATTTTAATCCAACTGTGATGAAATGCTTCTTAAAAAACATCTAAGACACTAGAAGCAATTACTTGGCAGAGGATTGCGTGCAACTACAGACGACGAAAACAAACATAAACTTCTTACTCCTTTCAGAGAGAGCACAATATAAAAATAACATCTTATCTGCAAAAATCAACAGTTGGAGAAGTTTCTGCAATGTTAAATCAAATCCTTATGGCATTCTTGATAAACTAACTACATAAAAAGGTCTACCAAACAACACAAGTTTACCTGCAATAGTCAGCCATCGACAATACTCCAAATCTTGCATCTAACTCATCCAGCAATGTTCTTCATGGCGTTTTCCAGAAGGTAACTCTGTAAGGATCTTAAGTTTGACTAACGGTTATTTCAAAACTTTACTATCATCGCTTATTTTCCACTTCCAGCCAGGATTAACGAGTGAATATGTTTACGCAAATTGTAATTGTTAACGCTTAAGTATTTAAGTTGTGGCTTTTTGCCAAGAGCGTAGTAGAAGGAGAGAGAGTGAGCCATCTTGCCACGAGTCTTCACGCGAGCTTGCCATCAGTTACTGTCCACCTTCAAGGCCAGAGGTTTTAGTCCTCTCGAAAGCTAAGGACGTATTGCAGTCTTCCGCAGTCTGCGTGCTACAAACGTAGTCATTTAAAAGGCCAGTCTTAGTGTTAGTCATCTGTGTAAAATACTAAAAGTTAGCTCTTATTTAAATTTTAGTTACTTAGTAGTCTTATATTTTTACGTTCAGACCACAAGTGGTTGGTCTTTGTATCCCAAGTGCGGAAGCGAGTGTGAAAACGTGGAACGTGAAGGCTAATTTTAACCTTTCTCATCTTGTCGTCTTTGCTACATTCCATAGGACATAGTTTGCAGTCAACTCACTGTCCAGTCGGGACACGTCATGTTCGCCAAACAGATAAAAAGAAATACAAGTCCTGATAACCCAGCTAATGACACCGCGGAGCTCGGAGAACACATGACCGTTCTGGCAACTACAGATGTCAATCCTTTCACAGTTAAAAAAATTCAACAGGTTTTCTATATTTTCCACAGAATTGGAAGGTCCCGAGTCCTGATAGTTTGGACTAACCAATCCTATAGACTGCATATAAAGTACGCCTTTCTTTCATTTATCAATATTTAAATCATCTCCTCAAACAAAAGCTTTTTTAAAAATCTTTCAAAATAGGACAAATGGTATTCTTTGTTAAAAATAACAAAGATCCACATAAAACCAGTCTCTCTACTATCTGCATCGAGAAAAGTTTACGAAAAGCTCCTTAATGGACTCAACTTTCATTTCCATAACAATAATATTATTAGCTCAAGACAGTATGGCTCCAGAGCTAAGCTGTCAACAAAGATATTAGACATTAAAAAACAAATACAAGAAAATAGAAACGCAAATCTCCATACTCCACTTGTTTTCATACACCTTAAGAAAGTCTTTGATACCCACTAGTTCACGGCTGTAAAGAGGGTGTTCAAGGCAGTTCAATGTCAATCAAATCTGTTCAAAACTTTTCACAATCATCTGACAAACATAACTTAATTAACAGCAAACCATAATTGTAAAACCTCCAAAACTCAGGAAAGTTGTAAGGTTTACCCTAATTTTATACTAGTTATTTTAAGTTTATGCACCTTTCCTGTTTCTCCTAGTTTCCGCTTACAATTTCCTACCAGAATGTAATTTCAGAAACGAGGTTAATGCAAATGAGTAAGAGTAGTATTTTAACTCGATGTTTCACTGACTTCGTAAGAGAGCCCGAGTTCCTGGCTAGTGCGCGTTTGCCTTTGGCTACGCCTCTCGAAGCTATTGCTACGCTCGGCTCTACTTTAAGCCCTTGATTAGCTTCGCCGACTTAATTCAGATTTAGGAGCCAACTACTTAAAATCTTGACAGCTTCGGCTATATCTTTTAGTTAAGCCTTAATTAAGTTTTAATTCTTATTAAATTAAGTTCAAGCCCAAGTGGAGGCTTTGCTGTACGCTCCGAGACAGGAGCTGACTGTGTCATATTTATTTTGAGAAATAAAGGGTAGTTAACCCTTCTTAAGTCTTACCTTTCTGTTAACAAACTCAAGCGATTATTTGCTTATTAGTGTAAGGGGTTTCTAATATTGAACTGTGAAATAAAAAGGCGAAACCCCACAAACTGATTGTTCGCAACGACCCTACGCGGGCACTCTTCCATTAAATTTAACATTTTAATTCCATTCTCAAAGCAAATTGGCCAGATAGTATCAATATATTTATTATTGTTGGCAACGCTGCTATCGTTAGCAAAGGATGAACCAGAAAAGAGCTCGAAATTTATGGAACAACTGTGTGCACAAAATTCTTATCTTCATGCCAAAATTCAAAATTTGTAATACCAATAGAAAAGTTATAAGGTATGTCTCCCGCCTTCTTCGCATGCCTTCGTGGTGTAGTGGTCAGCCCGCTCGACGCGTATTTGAGAGGTCCGTGGTTCGATTCCCGGGGAGGACATTGCTTGTTTCCCACATCTCCTGCTTCCAAATAACTTAATGAATCTACAAGTGGCGCCCGAACTAAAAAGGTGGTGGATGATGATTCTCCGCCATAGGGATCTGGCGATTGAGTCAACTAATCCACAGTCGCCCTTCAAAAGAGGCAGTGTATAAGGTATGTCTCTTGCCTTCTTCGCATGCCTTCGTGATGTAGTGGTCAGCCCGCTCGACGCGTATTCGAGAGGTCCGTGGTTCGAGTTCCGGCGAGGGCATTGCTCATTTTTCACATCTCCTGCTTCCAAATAACCTAATGACAAAGTCAGCAGCAATAACAATACGAAGAGCAGATACAAATCCATCTAGACGCCCCTGTAATGAACACCTCAATAAAAATATTAAAATTATGAAATAACTAAAATATCTCTGTTTTACGTAATAGTACGTTTACTCTGCTCTCAGACTCAAAAGAAATGCAATAGCTCGTAAAATACGTCAATTCCAAGGAGTCATTTAGGACGAAAATCCGCGTATTAAAAAAAATCATACATAACACAGTAGCTGAAAAGAAATGCAAATAATAGTAAAATTAAGCACAATGTACAAATTTTGTTATAAGCAAAATCTTTCATTCTCGTTTTAAATTAAAGACTATTTAAAATAATTTTAACATTTTAGTTCAAAGGGAAGGCCAAATTTGAAATTTGGAATTTGGTTTATTATCGATTTCATATTTTGCAAAACTTTAACGAATTTTTGATGAACAAACTCAAAGGATTTACACGCGAGCAACGGCAACCTTGTATAGAAAAAAACATTTTTATCTCCAGTGCGTGAGACTGTGCATAGAAAATTCTAAAGATATGCTCAGTTTAAAATTATTTTGTGATATTGCTTTTGAAATTGAATTTTATGGTTTAAGTGCGAAGAACATGATATTTAATAAATAAAGGTAACACACAAAATTTAAAAAAAAAACGCCCCTTTGAACGTAATTTAAAATCTGAAACATTTCAGAGGTTTTTTTTCTTTTTTCTTTCTTTTTTTCTTTTTTTTTAATGCATTTCCGCTTTTACTTACAGCAGTATCATTTACGTAAACTTGAATATCATAATTTGTAATTATCACTCTGCACCACTGCGAAACATTTTCTGTAACTACCCTAAATTTATTTCAGTTCTGGAAGGATTTTCTTCAACAGTTACAATCATCACTGTCAAATTCATATGTTCAATACTTTTTCTCCTGCCAGATAATTTCCATGAAAAACCTTCCATTACCTTTGAACAATTAAATCTTTCCTTGCTTCGTTTTCAGCTTATTCGATGAAAACGCACGAGCAGATAGATGTGTGAGATGAAGCATACAGATCAGATAATTAATAATGTTCAACTGCAACTGTAACCTCTATAAAAATATTAGCTGGATCATCTTTAAGTAAAAACAAGATGCAATTAATAAACCGTGCTAATTCGAAAACGTGCTAATAATAACAGCGAAGGATTTCTATATTTCTGTCCTAATCTGGAAAAGTTAAATCTATTCTTGTATGACTGAACATAAGAAAATTTCCCATCACGAAAGTTTTGATAACCAGTTCCAAGAAACATTAATTCTCCGTCGTTAGCTATGCTTAGTGAGAATCGGAATAGCTTGCAAAACTTTCACATGATCTTTGGATGTTATCTTCTTTCTCCTTCAAACACTATGCTCTGTTGGATTCCATTCAGGCAAAAAAAGATTATTCCTCAGACAAAGATGATAGAGTCTTTCTATGTAATGTTCCTAATAAATACAAAGCTTAAGATCAGATCTGTGTTTTACAAAAGAGATCGTTTCAGTTGTCTCATAACTCGGTCATTATCATGGGCAGAGAATTAAACTGCAAGCTTTCAGAACAAAGTTAATGATTCGTTTTAAACCAGGTCATTTCTGTAGAAACTGTCAAAAAATCTCTTGAATTCTCTCGAATTCATTCATGTAATAAGAATACTTTTTGATTATATACCACAATAAACTGGTTCACACAGTTTCAGATCCATCGCTTTAATCAAATATGTTTATCTACAGGTAGATAATGATTTGTTTGAGATTTGTAATTATACTATTACTAGCGGAAGTATTCGATGGCAGTTAAGTTAGATTGAGAGTAATGCATCTAAGAACAGAGAGAACGATGCCGCTGGAATCCTTCTGTAATGACGATGCAAAAAATATGATTCATAGTCATACATTTTTTACTCTGATGCAATATGGAACCCATATAAAAATTTTAGATAGAAAAATAAACCAATTCTTTCTCATTATATCGGCAACAAAATGACACGCCATTTTTAATGATTTTCGTATTCTGATCAAATAGTGGTAAAAATTCAAGTTCCATCCAATATTTCACATATATTCAATTTTAGCCGATTAAATGTGGCAAAAAATGGATCATAACTGATCAGAAACTATTAACGCGAAAAAAAAAACAAAAAACACGCAAACAGACATTTTTCGTTATATTTCGTTATATATATAGATTTTGTTAAACTTAGAAATTTTTAATTAACAAACTTTAAGATTTGAAAAGTGAGCAGTATCAGCACTTTTCGAAATAAACGTTTTTATCTCCAATGCGCTAGACTATTGCCACACGGAAAAATGAGTGCGAAAAATAGCGCTTTCAGAGTTTTTAATTAATATTTCGGCTGATTAAAGTCGCACAAAGCTGGGAACAGTCGAAATGGCTTTCCACGAATTTTTGAAATCGGGAATAATGTATTTAATGTTTAGAAATGCTATTTTTATTTCATTGTAAAACATTTTATTAACGAACTCTACGATTTCAAAGCGAGCAGTGGCAACGTTTCTCGAAATAAGCCATCTCTAGCTTGCGAGATAGTTGCCACTCGGAAAAATGAGGGCGAAAATTACCGTTTTTTATTTTTTAATTAATATATCTGATTTCTACTTTTTTCTGAAAAAAAAAAGGACGTTGACCTTTTCCAGGACTCAGAGAAGAATCGTACAAAGTTTGGTCACGATAGTTATAGTAATGACAGAGTTATTAGAGGCCAACCAAACAAACTTTCTCCTTTATATATACACAGTCCAGTCACATTAATGTGACCACCACGTACTTTCCATGTCAGAGTTAAATAACCAATCACAGAAGGCAAGTGGCAGCACAGTGCAGTTGAGCGTATATAAAGGGTGTGTGAGGGCTTCGGAAAACATTTCAATCGTTGGCGTAATGCAGAAACGAAGCGATTTATCCGACTTCCAAAAGGGCATGATCATTGGCTTTCGGGCCAAGGGTGGAAGCATTTCCGAAACGGCTGAGTTTGTGAACTGTTCGCGTGCCGCCGTGGTAAAAGTGTACCGTGCATGGCAAAATGGGACTGTCCAAAATCAGCGACGTGGCAAATGTGGTGCACCACGGGCCATAGATGACAGAGGCGAACGACGGTTGCGGAGATGCGTTCGGGCAGATAGACGGGCTACCGTTGAGCAACTGACCACCAAAATGAACCAAGGGGCTACCAAAAGTGTCTCCCAAAGTACTATTCAGCGAACATTGCTGCGTCTGGGCCTCCGAAGCAGACGCCTGGTTCGTGCACCTATGCTGACTGCTGTTCATCGACGGCGAAGGCTAGAATTTGCACGCCAGTACAGCAGCTGGACGTCCACTGAGTGGCGACAGGTTGCGTTTTCGGATGAATCGCGTTTTATGCTCCATCGGACAGATGGACGTTGGCGTATAAGGCGTGAAACCTCTGAAAGGAACCACCCTGCAACCATTGCCGGAACGGTCCAAGCTGGAGGCGGGAGCATTATGGTCTGGGGAATGTTTTCCTGGCATTCTCTAGGTTCACTGATCATTGTGGAAGGCACAATGGATCAATACAAGTACGCATCTGTCCTTGCGGACCATGTTCACCCCTACATGCGCATTGTTTTTCCTCAGGATGATGGCATCTTCCAGCAGGACAATGCGAGGTGCCATACAGCTGCCAGTGTACGTGCGTGGTTCGAAGAGCACCAGGATGAGTTTACCGTCCTCCCCTGGCCAGCAAACTCACCTGACTTAAACCCAATCGAGCATCTGTGGGACCATCTCGATCGAGTTGTTCGCGCCATGGATCCTCAACCGCGTAATCTAGCGCAGCTGGCCACGGCATTAGAGTCGGCATGGCTCAACATCCCAGAGAACACCTTCAGGGACCTATGTGACTCTCTTCCTGCACGTCTCGCAGCAGTCCGCTCTGCGAAAGGTGGTTATTCTGGCTTTTGACAGATGGTCACATTAATGTGACTGGACTGTGTATAGACAAGCGGAAGTACCCCATGGCAGTTAAATTAGATTGAGAGTAATTTATCTAACAGCAGAGAGAACGGTGCCGTTATAATCCTTCTCAAATAACGATGCAAAAAATACGATGCATAGTCATACATTTTTCAGTCTGATGCGATATGGAACCCATATTACATTCATCTTGTACACGTCGCATTTCTCTCTCTGCTTCTTCTTTGCCAACGTACTACTTTTTTCGGTTATACAGGTTGTTTATAAAGTCTCGGACCCATTTTGATGTTTAATAACTCATAAAATAATAAAGACACATTAAAATTAATAACACAAATGGTTAGATAGACTCAAAAAGTTTCATGACCCTTGTCAATGAACTTCCACGTGTGCCCCCTTCGTCGCACGGAGAATATCAAGTCGATATTCAATTTCACACCAGGTACCGGCAAGCATGTCGGCATCCACAGAGGCTATTGCGGTTGTAATTCTAGCTTTTAGGTCATCCATGTTCGACACTCTCCTCCTGTAAACGTTGTCCTTTACAAATCCCCACAGGAAAAAGTCCAACGGTGTTATATCAGGTGATCTGGGTGGCCAAGGAATTTGACCTCCTCGCCCAATCCATCTTCCTGTAAAATGGTCATTCAAAGAACTACGAACGATGGTACTCCAAAGAGATGGTGCACCATCTTGTTGCAAAAAGACATGTGGCTGAAGCTCTTCTAGTTGTGGAAAATACAAAGTTTTCAAACATGTCTAAGTATACGACTGATGAGATCGTCTTTTCTGTAAAAAAGAAAGGCCTAATGACTCGGTCGTGCATTAGTCCACACCACACATTAACCTTTGGGGAATCCCTTTGTGCCTTACGGTATTCATGGGGATTTTCAGATTCCCATATGCGCACATTATGGCGATTAACAATGCCAGAAAGATGAAAGGATTATTCGTCGGAGAACATTACAGAAAAGTACAGATATTTAGACCGGAAAATGAAATTATCTGAAATTAACAACACGCGCAGACGATATTTACAAAAATAAAGGTATTCAAACCTGAAAAGGAAAATATATAAGTTATTCCATCAATAAATGCCATAAGTTTGTTTATATCTTCATTATTTTATGAGTTATTAAACATCAAAATGAGTCCGGGACTTTATAAACACCGTGTATAGTCAAAATTTAGAAGTACTGATGAAGGAACACTGAGACGTAGAAACGTAGTAATGTTGTTTGGCGTAGACCATAGATCCATACTGAAGAGAAAGAATTTTGATTGCATAGAATGCTAATCCATAATGAATAGGAAACTTGGCACTCGAGGCGGATTAAATTCCATTTTTGTTTAAATTGACATTTTGTGGCCACAATTCCCTTAACACTGTAATTGTGTCTATTTCCAGAATAATTTACATTTTTGAATACTATTGTGATAGGATGAGAGCACAGCGAAATTGCATCCAAGCAGCACAGAAGGTGAAGCTAAAGTACGCATTTATCCAATATGGCATTCTGTTAAGAGAATAGTTTTGGTTTAGGTTAGAAAGGTTTCAGTTCTCTCAGTTTTAATTCCGAAATAACTACATCATCAGCGTTACACAAGCTCTGTGGCATAGATTAATCTAGAAATGGCGCAGTCCAGAAATGCTGTTATTATTTTTAGAACGGAGAGACGAAATACCCAAATTAAAAATGAGGAATTAAGAAACTATTACTAAATTAAATTATAAAGCTGATTTATATATTTTTTACCTCACATATATATAAAATTTATTTTATTATTAATCAATACGACGATCGATAGCTGTCTAACATGAAGCCCAGCAAAACTCGGAATTTAATTCTGGAACCAAATCCAATTTAATACATAAACAGAACATTTAAATTAGGTTGGCATTAATTTAAAAAAGACCAAAAGGATGTTGCTTGACAAAAACAAGTTATAAATTCTTGAATACAATTTTTATCTTAAAGCCCTAATGGAGTTTTATAATTTAATAATTCATTCAGTTTGCGCTGACTGCTTTACTGGACAGTAAACCCTAGCTTTAAGAACAGTGAGCCCTAGCTTTCCCTATATATACGTATACTAAATGATTAAACGCAAGTCTTTACAATCTCATCTTCTAAACTAAATTCTAATTTGCTCCTGAGAATCTCTGTATATAGCAAGCGAGAAAATATCTATGCCCAGAGAACCTGCTGCTTAAAAACCAGAAAAGAATAGTTCAAATCCAGAAAAGAAATTTGTTTGTTAAAAATCGTACATAGCATTCTTATACATTAAGGCCATCCCAAGAAAAAAATCAAACCACTTAATCGAAAATGCCATAAGAAAAGATCAACTGCCCACCTTTCGAGAATTGAAATAAAACTTCTATTACTTTATTGGCCATTAAAGGTACTGACTGAAAGGAGATGTAACAACATCAATGAGCATTTTTATTGCCTACTATATTATTTGTTTAACTCATATTACTTGGCAAGAAGTAAAATTAGTTGAACCGAATTTATAATTCGATACAGATACAAAAGGCTATGAAATCGACACCCAAGCCTCCCAAGTGGCATGGGCCGAAGGCAGTATTTTTTGCATGTGTATAGTAAACCAGTAACTCTCATTCTCCTAGTGCATTTTAAGGCGTGGTCTACATCGCTGAGGGGTCTTGAATAATTTAGTTGATCGATGGAAGGTAATTTCCATTTTAAAAGACGCTCCCTCCATCGTTTTAAATTTTCAGCGCAAACTCTCTTTTGATTGATATTCGGGTTATGGATTTATGACACGGTGCTTTTATGACTTTAATGGTCTAGATTGGCCTTCCTCAACCTTTATATAACAGAGGAATATATCAAGTAATTTCCAGTTTTCGAGATTCTTGCACGTAAAATTAGTATAAGTATTGCTTTAGATTGGTTTGCTAAACATTATGCTTAATAATCAAGAAATGATTATGGTTAAATAGTTGATAAAATGTTTCTGCGGACCTGTTTATTTTGAACAACAACTTGGGTGGCTTTTCCTCTGTATAGAAGGTAATTGCTCTAATGGAAAATAGTGATGCGGAGAGGGTAAGGTTTCAATTTTCTTTAAAAACATTCCAATTTCCTTCTTTCTTGCCGAAACTCTTCTTTAATTCCCTCGTTACCTTTCTTACTTCCTTGTACAAAGTAACGGAAGTATTGCAATCATGAAAAATTCCGGGTACCATATTTCAACGAAAATATCCATTTTGACCGCTATCGAATGCAATTTAACGATGTTTTTGCGTGACATCTGTACGTAAGGTCAGAATAAAGGACTCCTTTTCATTAAACGAATTATAAAACTCAAAATGGATTCAGAATTTATAATTGGATATGGATAACGAAAAGATTTTTTCGTGGCGTCTGTACGTATGTATGAATGTATGTATGTATCTCGCATAACTTAAAAACGAATAACCTTAGAACGTTGAAATTTTGTATATAGGACTGCTATAGCATGCAGTTGTGCACTTTTTTGGAGGCAATCGGTCGCACCAAAATTATATAAATATCTATATATATACCTACTCTGTTACTCGGCTCGGTGAGCTCAGTTATTTTATTCTAATATGGTCGTAAATTCTGCATTTTTTGCTTTAAAATGATTGAATTATGTTGTTATTATCTTCGGATTAAAGTTTTTATGCCTTTAGTTAACCTGCATGCAATATTTTTATAATTCTCAACAATTTAAAAGTTGTTTATGTGCTACTAAGCCTAATTTTTTTTTACAATAGCAGCCATATTTGCTTACATTTGAAACTTAGTAGAATAGTGAATTTAGTTTTTTGCACCTTCAGTGTCTTTTTCTGAGTGGGACCAAAAGGAAACTTTTAGTTTTGTGCACTGAAAAATCTGCTTTCTTGCCTGCTGGCCTAATTACTTGCTTTAGCTCAAAGCGGCAATTTTCCCAGAAGCCATTTTGTCATTTTACGTCGATTGAAATTGCTGAACATAAAATGATCACGTGATCTCTGGCTATCGTGCTTTTGTAATCGTCTGATATCTTTTCCCGGCAGGCCTTGGGATAAATGTTTATGTAAACAAATATTTAGAATTCGGAATGTAACGGATATTTTTAGTCCAAAGGGATTTAGTCCCGAAGGACTATTACTTTCGTTTTGCGATTTTGCGTCGGAAACACAAAAACGGCGTATCACTTTTCAAATTGTTGCCACTAAATGTTATCGCTCTGCATTAAATTTTAAAAAATGAAAAATGTATGCATATGTAACAATATTCTCTAAAACTTTAACGAATTTTTCATTAACAAACTCAAAGATTTCAAAGCCAGCAATACCAACGTTGTACAGAAAAACATTTTTATCTCCAGCGCGTGAGAGCGTGTACCGAAATTTCTAAAGATATGCTCAATTTAAAATTATTTTGCGATATTGCTGTTGAACTGAATTTTATGGTTTAAGTGCGAAGAACATGGTATTTAACAAATAAAGGTAACACACAAAATGTTAAATAAACGCCCCTTTGGACGTAATCTAAAATCTGAAACCTTTCAGATTTTTTTTTTGGTTATTGTTCTTTATTTTTACTTTTTTTGCTTACTAGATTAGTTTATTCTTTATTCTTTTTCTAGGATTACCTGATTAATTACACTTGGATTATATTTCAGTCTTATATGCTTATGTATGAGATGTGTTGTGAACAAAAATAAGAAAAACCTGGACAACATGGTCTTCAAGCGAGAATCACGTTTACTCTTTAGTGTGATATGATATTATTTTTTTGTGATATTGCTGTCGAACTGAATTTTATGGTTTAAGTGCGAAAAAGATGATATTTAACAAATAAAGGTAACACACATAACGTTGAAAGAAAGCCCCTTTGGACGTAATATAAAATCTGTAAACTTTCAGATTTTTTTTTTTTTATTTTTTTTATTTTTCTGTATTTTTCAATTTTTTTATAAAGATATTTTGAGGTTTTATGTATTTTTGCCTTGTCGCGAAGTGAGAACTGAATTAATCGAATGAGAAATCTATCTCTTATGAAATTCGAGAAAATAAGTTTAAATGAAATGCAGGAAAAAATGCGTATAATTTAATATTCCGTACAAGGAAGTCATGTGGTGTATACATCAGGTTTTTTAGAACAGGAGGAAGGCGAAATACGCTGTAAGTTTCATTATGAATTTCCAATAACAAAGATATTTCTGTGCTTAGCATTGTGCATTTTAAGGAAAATATTTGAAAGTTTATCATTGTCCTCGTTTCAACATATTTTAGCGGCCTTATTTTAGGAAAAACTTAATATTACATAAATTTATCTCTGATACATCAAAATTTATTCTTTCCACAAGGGATAAATCAAAATGCTAAAGTATTTCTTCAGAGATATTCGCACAATATCACAATATCTTAAACGTTTAGCAAAAACTCAGTTCTAATCAGATAAAATAATTCTATCGCAGCAAACAGCAGTTCGCTTTTTACAGCTACAACTACAACAACAACTACTAACTAACTGAGATGAGGTGTTTCACCTCGGCTTTTATAAGCTTTTTTAATTATCAGTAGAACAATCACGATATTTCTAGATTTTTCTAGATGGCAACAGTAATTACCAGATATTTATTTATTAAGCATTAAATGCACGCGCTCTTTTATTTTTATTTATTTATTTATTTATTTTTTCGACGTAGCTTTCTCTTCAAAAATCGTCTGCGTTGCACGGGGAAATAAAAAGGAATTTTAATTACAATTCTAAATAAATAGCCAAATAAATGTGAAATTCGTAACAATAGTTTTGTATGAAAATCCTTACAAAGAAAGACTGTCATTTTCTCAACGATTTCATCCGTTCTTTGATTTAAATACCCCAATTTTAACCCCTCCGATCTGAGATCAACTCACGAACTGCAACGCGAATCGGTTATCGCGGTGGCAAAGTAACTGATGGTTTCTAGCGAGTAATTAATTCTCTGCTTCTTATCACAATTCTGATGTTCGGCACTTCGAAGAGCTAATTAACTGCACAGACTCTCAATTCAGCAAACAAAATTCTTATTTACTCCTTCTAAAATCTCATACAAAATAAGAAAAAGAGTTATATCCCTTAGCTTGGCGAAAATCCAAAATAAAACAGCGAAAAATTTTAAATTCTAAGATTTCAATAAAGGTCATTAATAAAAAATTAAAAAAAAACAGCTCCATATATTTTGTTAAAATAATCGAATATATCAGATCTCGTTTAATGAAAAATGTACAATACACGTGCAAACTATTAATCTTTATACAAGCATGTTATTAAATTTTTAGCCCAAAGGAGCTTTAGCTCAGAAGGGCCATTAATTTCGTTTTGGCATTTTGCGTCGATTCACTATAAACGACGAATCACTTTTGAAATTGTTGCCACCAAAATATATCGCCCTATTTTATATTTAAAGAAATTAAATAATGAGGAATCTGCACAAATGCATATATGTTTCTCGCATTGTGATAAAACAACGCTACCTACATCCATCGAATTTTGAATGACATAATCCTACCACGAATATGGTCATTTGGATGCCCAAATTTGAAATTTGGTATTTGTTTTATTATCGATTTCATATTTTGTAAAACTTTAACGAATTTTTGATTAGCAGACTCAACGATTTCAAAGCGAGCAATGACAACGTTGTACAGAAAAAACATTTTTATCTCCAGCGCGTGTGCCTGTGTATCGGAAATTCTAAAGACATGCTCAATTTAAAATTATTTTGCGATATTGCTCTTGAACGGAATTTTATAGTTTAAGTGTGACGAATATGATATTTAATAAATTAAGGTAACACACAAAAAGCTAAAAAACCGCCCATTTAGGCATAATATAAAATACGAAGGCTTTTAGTTCTTTTTTTTTTTTTTTTTTTTTTTTTTTTTATTAAAATACATTATTTTAGGTTGTCAATCGAACAGAAGGGAAATTGCTGAAGTTAAAATCTATCAGCTCTGACAGAACCTGTTTTTTTAAACTTGTTCATGCAATCAGGCATGAAATTCCTGGGCGGTGTATCTTTAGTGTAATCAGCTGGGTTATCGACAACTGAAAAGAGGCCCACTATTTAAGTTTCATTAGGTCCTGTTTTGTTAATCTATCCTAAAAGACAACCTTATCTACTCTTTGGTATTTTAGAAAAAAAATCTACTTGATCGTTCGAGCCCCGTTAGAGGCCTAGTCATTACTTTCTAATGGTTATCAGATTAATTTTAAATCTTCTCGTTGATCAATAACAGATTAAAATTTATAAGGATCCCTGTATTTCATAAATAATTTCAAGTCTAAACTCGAAAACAAACAAGACGCGGGATGCATAATATGAGAAAATTTGAAAGGGTATAAGGTATTGCTCCCGCCTTCTTAATATGCCTTCGTGGTGTAATGGTCAGCACACTCGGCGCGTATTCGAGAAATCTGTGGTTCGAGTCCCGGCGAGGCTATTGCTCATTTTTCATGATTTCTGCTTCAAAATAACCTAACGTCTCTATACTGGCGCCCGAACTAAAAAAGGTGGTGGATGATGATTCTCCACCACCAAAATTTGGCGACTGGGTCCCCTACTCCCCAGTCGCCCTTTAAAAGGGGGAGTATGTAGGGTATTTCTCCCGCCTTCGTTGCATGCTGTCGTGATGTAATGGCCAGCACACTCAGCACGTATTTGAGAGGTCCGAGGCTCGAGTCCCACTCATTTTTCATGTCTCCTGATTAACCAAAAAATTCTAATGACTCTACAGTGGCGCCCGAACTAAGAGATGGTG
Source organism: Stegodyphus mimosarum (assembly GCA_000611955.2). Taxonomy (NCBI): domain Eukaryota; kingdom Metazoa; phylum Arthropoda; class Arachnida; order Araneae; family Eresidae; genus Stegodyphus; species Stegodyphus mimosarum. Next base: position 24,570 of record KL823078.1, read on the forward strand.
GATGATGTTTCTCCATCACAAGCATTGGGTCCCCTAATGTCCAGTCGCCCTTTAAAAGGGGGAGTATATAAAGTATTTTCCCCTCCTTCTTAGCATGTTCTCCTGGTGTAATAGCAATGACACTCGACACGTATTCGAGAGGTTCGGGGTTCGGGTCCCGGCGAGGCCATAGCTCATTTACATGTCTCCTGCTTAAAAAAAAATACGTAATGTCTCTACAAGGGATCTAATTTTAATGATTGCCCAAAAGAGCACTTTTAAAACTTAATATGGTTTATCAGTGCAGAATGTCGGCAAAGATAGCGGAAGAAGAATAGCGAAACATTTCATAGGATATTAGACGAATATGCCTTTAGACTAACATGGGAACGTTATATATCTTTCATACATTTAAAAAGTGAAAAAATATGTAACGTAATTCTATAAAAATATTCAGTGTTTTTAATTAAGTCTATCATCTAGTTATTATTTAATCATCTAATTAAGTGAATTTTCATTTAAATCAATCTGATTAAAAATTAAAAATAATAATATTCTTAAAAACCGCGTCTATTCCTTTTAAATAACATAGTTCGTTAATCAATATCACATAGATTAAACATGAAAGAATAATATCTTACTTTTTTTTTTCGAATAGCAACAGACTCGAATGAAAAGTGAAACAACGTAAAATCGTACTTAGAGACTAATAGCCCTTTTGAGTTAATAAGTATCCTACTGGTCCGAATAGGAGAAGGTACTGCATTTTTTAAAGCCTTTTGTTAAAGGTGACTATGTAAGACAACTTCATGCGGATTAGCTTTATTTTAGTTATAGCGTGAGGGAGGGGGGAGAATAATTAAACGGAATAAGTACGTAAAGTGCCTTAGGATAAAACTCACCAACATACTTTCATTTAGCTTTGAAATTTAAAAGATAAGAGATTAATTTATTTTAGTACATAATTTCAAAAGTTAAGCATATTTAAGAGTCTCATCTAAAGGACATTTTTAGGGAAAAACATTGTTTTGTACTCATATCAGTAAATTAATTTCCTTCAGTAATGGAGATTTAACAGTCTAGTCAACATTAACGTTAGTTTACTAACAATTAAGACTAATTAAAATAAAATAGAAAATATATAAAAAAAATCTAAAAGCTTCCAGGCTTTACATTACGCCCAAAGCTACGTTTTTTAACGTTTTGTGTGTTACCTTTATTTTTCAAATATCATGTTTTTCGCCCTTAAGCCATAAAATTCAGTTCAACAGGAATATCGCAAAATAATTTTAAAATGAGCATATCTTTAGAATTTCGAATACAGAGTCTCGCGCGCTGAAGGAAAAAAAAAGGAAAAACAAAACTGTACAGTGTTGCCATTGCTTACTTTGAGATCTTTGAGTTTGTTCATCAAAAATTCGTTAAAGTTTTACAAAATATGAAATAGATTATAAAACAAATTCCAAATTCCAAATTTGGGCTTCAAGATGTCCATATTCGGGTGCAAACGCACGCTCGTCTAAAGTACCGTCGTTTTATCACAATACGAGAAACATACATACATTTATGCAGATTTTTCATTATTTAATTTCTTTAAATATAATGCAGGGCTGTAATATTTGATGGCAACAGTTTGAAAAGTGAACCGACATTTAAAGTTTTCAACGCAAAATGGCAAAACGAAATTAATAGCCCGTTTGGTCTAACGCCCCTTGGTGCTAAAAATGATATACTATGTCAAATTTATAACATCTGAAAACCATAAAGTGTTTTAATCGCACATGCTTCACAATCCCAAATCTTCGTACCTGACAGGCGCAGCTATAACCAGCACGAATCCTTAAACAAAAATAATTTCCTTAATTACAGTAATGCGTATAAATGCGACAAAGTTCATTATTGGAAAGCTTTCGTGTATGAATGATTTATTTCTCATGTTGTTCGCCTAGCTACACTCCAAAAACAAACGCAAGCTCTTCACTTTTGCCAAGAAAAGCCGTCTCAATAATTTTGCTAACCTTGGTTTACGAAACGTTCTCCTTCGATTCAAGACTTTCTTCACTCCCCTCTTCCTACAGGCCGAAGGAAGAAGAAAAAATGATGTTCCGAAAAGTGCTCTTACCAGGTGGAGAGGGGGCACCCATTTTTATCACCGCCTTTTGTTCTCCGCTTCCGAATCTTACTTAAAGAGGACAGAAGAGGTGGGTTAAAGGAGCGCCATTAAAAAAGGGCCTGCTGTCTGAGATCCAATCTTAAAAAAGAAAAGGGGCCGTCTGCAAATGTTATGCAACACATTTAATCTAAAAATGTCATCAGCCCCGGAATAATAAAGAGCAAAAACTACTTAATATTAAAGTTACACTCAGTCACCACTGCAAATTAATTACTATCATTATTTTTAAATAAAGTTCACCCATTTTTGCCCATTCTGTATTTTGCGTTACCTGAATGTTCTGCCTCTTTTCTTTATGCGTTGACTGAAAATAAGAGCGAAGAGCCTCTTCCTTACGTTCTACCTTAACCAGCTGGGTGTGAAAAGAAACATTTCTGTAAATCTCTGCTTCCAGGATATCTGAATGCTTGACTAACATGAAGACTAGTTTCTTCGACGAAGACTTAATGCGCCAGAGAGCTGCTGACGAAACATTTTCCCGGCTACTATTTAAGCTAGAAACCAAGCCATTGGTAAACTGAAAAGTGCGGCCCCTACAAAAAGTAGGAAAGCACTCAATCGCGATTATTCAAAAGCAGGAGGGCTAGATGAATTACAACAAGAAACTGCCTGACATAAAATAATATCTTACGAAAAAAAAGTTGCAGTAAATTATATTCTACCTAACCATCGCATTTATCTTTTGAGCTATCCTGATGGTCATTGACTGGTCTAAAAATAACATGGTCATCATAAATCTAATTATTTACTATTTTACTTGTTACTGTGACGATTAGTGCACGATGTACAACTTGAAATAGATTAAATTTTTGCGCACATAAAATTAATTAAACAAATTATATTACTAATTGCTACAGATGGGTGTTACTGCATGATTCTGTTTCAAAGTGCAAATATATTTTTAAAATGAAACGATTGTTTGTTGCAGGCGGGTCGCGCTTAAGGCGTCAAAGAGCCTCAAGCGGCTCGCGAGCAGTTAAGGGACCTGGCAACCGCATGAGGCTCGCGAATTGCAATTTGACCATGCCTGTTACATACTTATATGTATGTATGTGTGTATGGCCGCGCTTGTTAAAATAAAGTCCTAACTTAATTTGTAATAACCCCGATTAAATTTTATTAGTTTGTAAGGTTTATCCTAAGTTTATTGACAGTTACTTTAAGTTTTGTATCTTTCGTATCTTATTCTAATTTCGGCTTACAATTTCCTGCCAGAATGTAAATTCAGAAACGCAGTTAATGCAAATGAGAAAGAGTACTATTTAAGTCGTGACTTCACCGACTTCGGGAGAGAGAGTCTGATTCCCTGACTAGCGCGAGTTTGCCTTTTGGCTACGTCTCTCTTAGCTATTGCTACGCTCGGCCATACCTTAGGCCCTTGCTTGGCTTCGCCGATTTAATTAATACTTAGAAGCCAACTAGTTAGATCTCTGATAGCTTCGGCTATACCTTTCAAATAGCTTAGTTAAGCTAGTTTTAGTTTAAATTATTATTATTTTAAGTTTAAGCCCGAGAGGAGGCTTTGTGTAAAGTTCCAAGTAGGAACTGGTTCTAAATATACTGAAAAATAAAGGGTTGTAAACCCTCTCTTAGTCTTACGTGTTCTATTCACACACTTAAGCGATTATTTGCTTGTCAGTGTTCGTGGGGTTTTAAGTTAGAACTTTAGAATTAAATAGTAAAACCTCAAAGTTCCTCTTTTGCTCGCTAAAAATAAAAACATGCTTATAATAAATCTCTTTGAACTGCTTCATTCCAAAACTAATATTTATCGTATGATTCTCATATAACTCTTATGACACATGCAATTACATAACGCAAGAATAAAGTAAAATCATAACTGTATTATTCTTAGCCTATCCTTCATACTGTAATCTTCTACGCATTTCTTCCCACCTGTTTATCTTGCTAGTTTGCTGTCCATAACTTATCTTTCCTACATCAAATACTTATAAAAACTGGAAAATGTAAGAATTTAAGATAGGGGGCATATCTGTGTCGGTTTAGATGCATATGTCTGCTTAAAAAATGTTAACAATAAGAAGTGCTGTTAGGCTTCGCTCAGGCGGTGGTATAAATGTCATAGCTGGTTTAAGCCAAGTTTCGTTGCTAGGTAACCAGATCTTGCTAGCTCACAAAAACTGCTTTAGGGGTTTTGGAATAAAGTTCGAAGTTTTGAACTTTTTGTCGACTTCGCATAAGACTGGACCAATCGCAGCCGAACGTGCGAAACCTATTCAGTAGGAAAAACAGACGGGAAAGCTGTAGACACGTCCACGCACGCGTGAATTTAGCTTTGCTGATTGGCTACGTCTTGGACCCTCTCTCGTAGGTGTGAACAGAACTCCCGCATTTTATGCCTTATGACTATGCCTCTATGACATTTATACCACCGACTGAACGAACTCTTAGTTGCAGTCATAGCAAGTACATGACTGTGACTGCAAGTAGTATTTCCAGTCATAGTCATGTACTTGCACATACATGTGCTAGCTACATCTCACTATTTGTCACATATATATCGACATCATTCATTAGAAGCATTCAACGTCGGCCTTACAAAACCATGTAGGAAAAAAATATATTATAAGATTAAAAGTACAGTCTAAAAAAATTAGTAACAGTGGAGTTATACAGCTTGAGGGTCTTGGAATAACTCTTTTCGGCTGTCAGTATTTTGTATATGTTCCCCAACTACGTCTTCTAATCTTTGAAGGAAAAGAGCATCCATTTATTTCAATGTCACTTTCAGATGCAAGATGTTTGACGAAGAACAGATTTTAATCTATACGAATAGTTAGCAAGGAAGCAAACTGAAACACTCGCATTGAATCAACTAGTTACAAGCTGAGATACGTCCCACTAACCTTAGAGACCTTTCTTTACTCTTTTGATGAAAAAGTTAAACAATTCTTTGAATTTCAAAATGATAGTTTAGTCATTTTAAAGCATTATTTCTCTCCTTTGAAGGACGTACTCTGTTTTCTATGTAATCACTGACGATCGATGCATTTCTTAAGACGACGGATCCATTGTTCGCAACCCAAGATTCCTGGGCTGAGTTATCTTGTTCCTGGACGATGTGAACTGGATTCTCACAGTTTTATCTACATGAATACCTTGGGTTTAAAAAAAAAATCATAATCTTTCTTAGTCCCTCTTAGTTTATTGATCATCGTAGTCTTGTTATTAAAAAAGTAGGGGAAATCCATTTGATCAGCTATGCTAAAAAGTTTTAAATAATTCATACTTCTGTAGAAGAAGACAGGAATAACAACTACACTCTGAATCTTATTTGTTTGGAATTAAATGGACTTTTTTACCTCCGCCTCCGACATATTTAACAAACGAATAGGGGAGTAAAGCATATATTTAACCAATGGTAAATAAATTACACCAAATTAAACTTTATTAAAATTAAATACTTAACGCAAAATGTTAGTTTTAACAAATAAAATGTTTAAACTCGAGAAAATTAAGTACCTTTATAAACTTAAATTCTCTAAGAGAATTTCAAAATTATGAAGAAGAGAAAAACTACTAAGGGATCACTTTCCTAAATCTGTAGCTAACCACACCCAAACTTTGAGTTAAATGCTTCTATATTGTTGTGAGTTCCGGAATCGGTGATGTTCCTTTAAATAATGAGTCCAGATAAGCAGAAAAAAATGAACAATTTATTAAGAAACTAACTTCAGTAATTAACACAGAGAGCACAACAGCTGGAAAAAACTCAGGGAGAAGGCGGTTATTTAGCAGTTCCTCCTTAGCACACGAAATGAATCGTAAAGTTTCTCAAATCACTCTCAGCGTAAACTCTAACTCGTAGTTCAGCTAACCGCTAACTCTGATTCGCAGCTGCACCCCTTTGCTCTCCGACCCGTACTTTTACCCTGCAGCATGGGTTCTGCAATCTTTTGGTAGAATCTGTTACAGGGATTCAAAATTGCGCTTTCCGGAACCTTCCAAATAGTCGCCAAGTTGGCGAGAAACTGCTATATATTGCAAATCCCCTTAGAAACAAACTTGCATGTATCTGAGCGTCTGATCGAGCTATTTCTTACATTTACAAAGCTGTTGCAATCAGAATTAAAAGATCTACAATTCCGTGCAATAAATAAAAGTTAAATACAAGACATGTGGCCACAAATTAGATCAAACACAGAATAAACCATAAAATTATCATTATAAACAATAAAATAAATAAATAAAGCAGTACAAAGTACTATAACAGAAATGACATACAGAAAATCGAAAATGAAATAAAAAGAGTTAAAATATTTTCCGGTATTTACAGCAATACAGTCCCTAAAGAAACCTCGTTTAATGCTCCTCGTCCCGACAAATACTTATTTATTACACTACATAGCGAAATGGATTCTGGTGCTCATAACACCTTATGATCATAGGATAAGAAATACTCACTACATGGAGGAAACAATTTTGTTGCTCATAACACCTTATGATCATAGGATCATAATAATGTATAAGACAAATAATCTTGGAAGTGTGACGCAGTTATTAAAAAAATTATACAGAATGTTTATAAAGTCCCGGACCCATTTTGATGTATAATAACTCATAAAATAATAAAGATAGATTAAAATTTATAACATAAATGGTTAGATAGACTCAAAAAGTTTCATGACCCTTGTCAATGAACTTCCACGTGTGCCCCCTTCGTCGCACGGAGAATATCAAGTCGATATTCAATTTCACGCCAGGTACCGGCAAGCATATCGGCATCCACAGAGGTTATTGCGGTTGTCATTCTGGCTTTTAGGTCATCCATATTCGACACTCTTCTCCTGCAAACGTTGTCCTTTACAAATCCCCAAAGGAAAAAGTCCAGCGGCGTTATATCAGGTGATCTGGGTGGCCAAGGAATTGGACCTCCTCGCCTAATCCATCTTCCTGTAAAATGGTCATTCAAAGAACTACGAACGATGGTACCCCAATGAGGGGGTGCACCATCTTGTTGCAAAAAGACATGTGGCTGAAGCTCTTCTAGTTGTGGAAATACGAAGTTTTCCAAAATGTCTCAGTATACGACTGATGAGACCGTCTTTTCTGTAAAAAAGAAAGGCCCAATGACTCGGTCGTGCATTAGTCCACACCATACATTAACCTTTGGGGAATCCCTTTGTGCCTCATGGTATTATCATGGGGTTTTCAGATTCCCATATGCGCACATTATGGCGATTAACAATGCCAGAAAGATGGAAGGATTCTTCGTCGGAGAACATTATGCGCATCAGAAATTCAGCATCCTCTTTCATCCTCCTTAGCATATCTGTTGCAAAGGCCATCCTCCTAGGCCTATCGTCTGGTTCCAAAACTTGAACAATTTGAACTTTGTATGTACATCAAAAGTAAACATAACATTACAATAGTTGCCAAAAACAAAAGAGAAAAAATGCAATTAATCAGCAGACGATATTTAGAAAAGTACAGATATTTAGATTGGAAAATGAAATTATCTGAAATTAACCACACGCGCAGACGATATTTACAAAAGTAAAGATATTCAAACCTGAAAAGAAAAATATATAAGTTATTCCATCAATAAATGCCATACGTTTGTTTATATCTTCATTATTTATGAGTTATTAAACATGAAAATGGGTCCGGGACTTTATAAACACCCTGTATAATTCGATTACTGTAGGTGATATTTAGATCTTAATGGAAAATTGAATTGCTGAAAGTGATGCGCTTTTGATGATTCACAAAGCCTTCACTAGTACTGAATTCATTTCCGACTTTTTTGGAGGTGGACTGTACCAAAATATTCGTCAATATTTCGGGGCAATAAAAAAAAAAAGATGTCATAGCTTTGTTTAGGGGGAAAAAAGCCATAAGAAACTTGAGATATAGAGTTAAAAGTTTTTTCCTTTCCCATCTAATATTGAAGAAAACTTTAATGGTCATTTCAAGGAAGCTGTTCCAAATTTATCAAGAAAATTTACATTTGGAGTTCTTGGAATTAATTTATTACGCGGCGAAAATAACAAACAAAATTGTAAAACACATTTCTTTTGAAAAGGACTTGTGCCTGCCTCAAAATTCAATCTCGATCTATAATTGGGTGACATTACCCTTTTTCCCTCCTCTATTGTAATTTCAGTCTCAAGCAGATTGCAATACGTCGGGAACAAAACAGTAATTTTTTTTTTTTACGTTTCTCGCTTTTTAGAACGAAAAATTAAACTAAATTAGAAACAGCTTGGGTGGTCTTTTATTACTATTAAAAGAGTGCTGTTTTCTAGCACACAGCTAGAATGCTCTTATGCTAAAGCAACTCTTAGAGATTCTAGTGACGATAGGTTAAGAGCTGCGTTTTTGCCCACATAATTTTCCCCAAATAATTCCCCCCCCCTAATTTTTCCCAAATCATCAACAGAATCGAAAAACTTATTGGTAACAAACAAACAAAAGTTCATTAAACTAATCTACCGACAGACAAAAAATTAATTAGTTTCGACGTTCCAACTGAACATATAAAATTTTATAGGAATCTTTCGAAACTTTTTAGAATTACGTTACATTAACGGTTAGGATGCCATGCATTTGTTTCTGTTTGCGTTAGCTAATGTCGCCATTGCAACAAATATAGCGCAGCCCTACACTGGTAACTGAACATCCCTATGGCATCAATAACTATTATTGTTGTTGTTGTCGTGTCCATGACTACATGGAAGAATGATTGCCAGAGCCTACTCTGACGAGAGGTTGGACTTCTATTTTCCACCCCTAATTTTGAGCGAGAGCACCCCGGGAGAGAATCCAGAGGCTCCTACCCCTCTCCTCTTCTACCAATCCACACAAGAGGACTTTCGGCTCGCCGCCATGCCGCACCGACACTATACATTTACAAACATCCATGCCTTCTCCGGGATTCGAACCCGAGCCCTTCGGCACAGCAGTCAGCGACGCTAACCACTATACCGGTTGGGCGGCATCAATGACTATTGAATCTTGATAGTTAAGTTTCCTAAGGAATGATCGTAAGTTCGACAATCACCGATGCTTTCGGTTATGACCAACGGTATCTTTCAGGTAAATTTCATTTTTAACAATCTATCTAAATTCACTGTGGTACCTCAGACTAATGACATATACGTGAGGGTCATTAGTCTAGGTCACCGGTTACCAACTGCTTTGACGAACTCGGATGTTCTTAAAGCTTCCTTTGGTAGAATTTCCTTTGAAGTTTCTTTGGCCCAATTTTATTTCTAAAATCTATCTAAATTTATAGTACTCTTCTACACTAGTGACCTAACGTAAATCTCAAACTACCGACCTATATATAGTCTTTCTTGATGGACAGCTTTAACGAGCACTAGTGTCATATGATTTAAACTTAATTTTCAAATCTGCTTAAATTTACTGTACCACAGTGCACTGGTAGCCTATGATTAAATCCTAAATAACATCAACACAACTGACGGATGCTGGTAAGCTTCATTTTAATCTTATTTAAGTGTTTAATTTACAGTATTGCCCCACATGAGAGACTTAAAATACTAAGCCACTGATTAATAAGATTCCATGGCATCGATGTACACTGCGAAAAAAAAAGGGGGGGACAGTTCAGTATCTCCCGTTCTACTGGGCCCATTGACGAGATACAACTTGCGTTTTTCACGTCTCGAAAGTGCGACTTAGGATATGTATTAGATTTATATATAGCAGTGTTCCAATATAGGTATTTGGACACAAAATCGGACTTTTTCTGAAATGACATGGCGATTTTCTTCCATATTTCGATTCTACGACTCAAATTGTGCCAAGTTTTCTAAAAATCGCACGAGTCGTTTTTAAAAAATTAGCTCTCAAAATTTTAGTTTCTCCATGTTATTTGAATTTGATATGTATTTACTAATATCTCTTTTTTTATTAAATTTATTTGATTTTTCTTTTCATATTTCAAAATGTAGATTAATTCCGAATAAAATTCGCAAATTTTTTATGGTTTATTTTTTAAATTTGTATTTTTAAATAATTTTTATAAAATTTTCGAAAAGATTTTGAATTATAACCTATAAAAGTTTTGCCATCATCTTAAAGTAGACATGTTTCCAAGTATACTTGCAAAACATTAGGGTAATTTATTCAAAATTTCCTAAGATATACCTGCATTCACACACTAGCGTGTTTTGAAATTTGGCATATTCGTTACAAGCGATATAACGCCAAATGTGGGTTACGCTTTACGCACTTTGTTAAAGTTATTTGAAAGTAATGAACGTGAGGTTTTTTCCGATCGTATACAATAAAAAAAAACGGAAAGGAAAATAGGTTGCTATAAATTAAACAGTTCGCCAAGTGAATTATTCTTGGCACAAACTGAAAAAAAATGCGCCAATATAAATTTTTAAATTTCTCCGTAAGTTTCGCACCAAATTTTACAAAATTTAATATTTAGGCGTAATTTGAGTCGTAGAATCGAAATATGGAAAAACTTTGGAAACGTCATTTCAGAAAAAGTCCGATTTTGTGTCAAAATACCTATATTACAACACTGCTATATATAAATCTAATATATAGCCTAAGTCGTGCTTTCTAGACATGAAAAACGTGAGTTGAATGTCGTCAATCGGCCCAGTAGAACGGGAGATATTGAACTGTCCCTCCGCCTTTTTTTTCTTTCGCAGTGTACGTCGATTTAGTATTACTTAAAAAAAAAAAATAACTAAATTCATTGCACAGCAAAGGACCGGTGTCTTGCGGTGGCGATCAACTGCAGCGATATTCTTAAGGTTTGTTTAAAATTAAAATAGTATCTGAATTAGTGAAACAGCTCGCACCATTTTATTTGTTGTGGTTCAAAACCTACTTATTGAACCATAGGTGATAGTCGTCTTGTACGTATAAGAATACATTTTCTAACAGTATATTCAGTTTAATTTTGTTTTAGTAACCTACCTAAATACGAGAATTCCAAATACGTATAATTTATAATACATTCAAATGATAATTGTATTAACAGCTTCAGCACTTTTTAATTAATAAACACTGTCTTATGATGTCATTTATTTTCAAACAGCTGCAAATACGTCATAGGAAAGGAAAATGGTAAGAAACGGAAAGCTACACTCTCCCCCACAGACTCATAATTTAATATTCCTACTTCACCTGTAGGGACATTAGGATTTTTGACGCTGAGAGACGTGAAAAATGAGCAATGTCCTCGCTGGTATTCGAACCTCAAATCAGCGAAAAAAATTAAAAACATAAAAAAAAACGAATGGTTTCAGATTTTAATTACGCCCAAAGAGGCGTTTATTTAACATTTTGTGTGCTACCTTTATTTATTAAATACCATGTTCTTCGCACTTAAACCATAGAATTCAGTTCAACAGCAATATCGCGAAATAATTTTAAATTGAGCGTATCTTTAGAAATTTCGGTACACGCTCTCACGCGCTGGAGATAAAAATGTTTTTCTGTACAACGTTGGTATTGCTGGCTTTGAAATCTTTGAGTTTGTTAATGAAAAATTCGTTAAAGTTTTAGAGAATATTGTTACGAATTTCACATTTATTTGGCTATTTATTTAGAATTGTAATTAAAATTCCTTTTTATTTTCCCGTGCAACGCAGACGATTTTTGAAGAGAAAGCTACGTCAAAAAAAATAAATAAATAAAATAAAATAAAATAAGCAGTAAATTGAAAAGTGAAACGACGCAAAATGCCCAAAACGAAAGTAATAGTCCTTCGAGATTCAAATCCCTTTGGACTAAAAAGACGTGAATATACTATTAATAGATTTCGAATTATTATTTGTCTTTCTAAAGAATAAAGGAGTAAGTATTCATTGTTCAAATTCGAAGTCTAAAGAGTGCCTCTCGAGTCTCTCCTTCGAAAATGCCTTTTCTCTATACACGTTTTACATTGGTTATCATAAATAGATGCATATTCATCAGTTGCACTGAGCAGAAAGATGTTGAGCGGTGAAACTGCTTACTGTTTTAAGCAGAAAAGATGTGCTTTTAAATATACTGTATTTACTCATGTATTTCCCCCCTGTTTACTTTCTTATACGAAGTAAAAGAAATATTGTAATTGCGATAAATTTCGGTTATCGGATTTCAACAGACATATCCATACTGATGGTTCTCGAATCCATTTGGATGATTTTTTTGAGTGACATCTCTACGTACGAACAGAATAAAGAACCCTTTATTCCAAAACGGATTGTAAAATGGATTCAAAATGGATTTTTTTTTCTGTGAAGTCTGTAAGAACATTGCAAAAAAAAAAAAAAAAAAAAGCGGACAGTTCGATATCCCCCGCTCTACTGAGCCAACTGAAGAAATTCAAATTGCGTTTTTCATGTCTCGAAAGCGCAACTTAAAATATATATCAGACTTAAATACAGCGTTGTTCTAATATAGATATTTTACCACAAAATCGGACTTTTTCTGAAAAGGCATGCCAGTTGTTTTCCATATTTCGATTCTATGACTCAAATTATACCTAAATATTAAATTTTGTAAAATTTCGTGCGAAATTTAAGGAGAAATTAAAAAATTTATTTCAGCGCATTTTTTTCAGTTTGTGACAAGAATAATCCACATGCCAAACTTCTTAATTTATGGCAACCTATTTTCCTTCCCTTTTTTCATTGTACACGAGCGGAAAAAAAACTCATCGTTCATACTTTCAAATAATTTTAACGAAGCGCGTAAACCACATTTGGGGTTATTATCGCTTACAACAATTATGCCAAATTTCAAAATGCGCCAATATATAAATTCACGTGTATCTTAGGAAATTTTGAAAAAAAAAAAAAAAAAAAACTCTAATTCTTTGCAGGTGTGCCTAGAAATACATGTACTTTAAGACGATGTGAAAATTTTTATAGGTTATAATAAAAAACCTTTTTCGACAAATTTATAAAATTTATTTAAAAACATAAATTTTAACAATAAATTATGGAAAATGTGCGAATTATATTTGAAATAAGCCCAAATTTCGAATTCTGGAAGAAACAATCAAGTAAGTTTAAGAAAAAGGAAGAGATATTAATAAATATCTATCAAATTCAATTAACATTGAGGAGCTAAAATTTTGAGAGCTCATTTTTTAAAAACTACTCGTGCGATTTTTACAAAACTTGGTAGTTTGGCACAATTTGAGTCGTAGAATTGAAATATGGAAAAAACACAGCATGTCATTTCAGAAAATGTCCGATTTTATGTCAAAATACCTATATAACAACACTGCTATATATAAATCTAATACATATCCTAAGTTGCGCTTTCGATACATGAAAAACGCGAGTTTAATTTCGTCAATTGGCCCAGTAGAACGGGAGATATAGAACTGTTCTCCCTTTTTTTTTTTTTTTTTCCGGAGTGTACAATCAGAAGTTATAGTGATATACGAAGGGGGTCTAATTCATTGCCTTTAAATTAATTTTAACTTAAATATTAACTATTCACGCATAAGTTAATTTAAAAATTATAGATTGTAGAGACATTAGGTAATTTTTGAAAGTAGGAGACGTGAAAAATGAGCAATGCCCTCGCCGAGACTCAAATCTGAGATCTCTCGAATACGCGCCGAGTGTGCTGGCCATTACACCACGAAGGCATGTTAAGAAGGCGGGAGAAATACATTATAAAATTAAGTTTACAAAAAAGATTTCGTGAAACACTGTCAGTTTTAAGAAACAGAATTTTCAATTAAAGGAAGATTAATGCTTATATATTCTTCGAAATACCTACACGGAGAGCTATCATTTGGGGTTGGCCCCTCATCAGTGCTTCCGCTCGTGCGCCCTACCTTTCTTCCTTTCACACGGTGATGGCAACAAAGCACTTCCCGACTCAAAAACCCACACTCGGAAGAACCTTTTATATTCAGTGAAATTCTCCTCTTGGTGCTAAAATCATTTTTACTATCAAAACACTTCCGAACCGGCAAAGAAATTAACCGGCGCCGGTTTTGCGTGCACCCGAAAATTCTGGATTATCATCACAAAAATCCCAACGCTTCTTCCGGTGACCGGAATTCACGTGTGCTGTGGATAGATATTACTTCATTATACTTTTTGTTGCTAAATAGGTGCCCTCACGGTCCAGCAAAAATGAATGATGATACCCCAGCTTGAAAATCTTCACTTTCTATGAGAGCAGGATTTACAAACTTTGGTACAAGTGCCGCTATAGGTACATTACATTGTTTTTGTGGTACAATTTTCAAAAAAAAAGATTTTAAATGAATTCAAAATGGCGTTGGTGCCCTTTTGGTAAATATATTCATTGGTACTTGGTGGTACACAAATATTTTAAATTATTATTTAAGTTGTAGAGACACTAGGTATTTTTTGAAAGCAAGAGATGGGAAAAATGAGAAATGTCTTAGCCGGGACTCGAACTTCGGACCTCTCGAATACGCGCCGAGTGTGCTGGCTACGAAGGCATGTCAAAAAGGCACCACGAAGGCATTTTAAGAAGGCGGGAGAAATAACTTATTTACTCCCCCTTTTTAAAGGGCGACTGGGGTTTAAGGGACCCAATAGCCAAATTCTGGTGGTGTAGAATCATCATCTATCACCTTTTTTAGTTCGGGCGCCACTGTAGAGACATAACGATTTTTTTTCTTCTTTTTTGAAGATGAGAGACGTGAAAAGTGAGCAATGCCGTTGCTGGGACTCGGACCTCTCGAATACGCGCCGAGTGTGCTAACCACTACACCACTAAGGCATGTTAAGAAGGCGGGAAAAATACCTTATACACTCCCCCTTTTAAAGGGCGACTGAGGATTAGAGGACCCAATCGCCAAATCCTGGCGTTGGAGAATCATCACCCACGAACGTTTTTAGTTCGGGTGTTACTGAAAAGAGAATAGGATTTTTTTGGAAGCAGGAGATGAAACAAATGTGCTATGCCCTCGCCGGGATTCGAACCTCGGACCTCTTGATTACGAGACGAGTGTGCTGACCATTACATCACGATGGCATGCTAAGAAGGCGGGAGAAATATCTTATATACTCCCCCCTTATATACTGGGGATTAGGAACCCAATCGCGAAATCCTGGTGGCGGAGATCCCCGTTCGGGCGCCACTGTAGAGACATTAGGTACTTTTTGAAAGCAGGAGATAGGAAAAATCAGCGATGCCTTCGCTGGGGCTCGAACCTCGGATCTCTCGAATATGGCTCACTGTGCTGGCCATTACACCATGAAGGTATGCTCCCGCCTTCTGGCGGGAGAACTACCTTATAAAGTAATACAAAATTTAAAAAATTTCGGAACCCTCCTAAAAAATCAAGATGTTTATCCTATTTCTCAAACGAACTATTTGCTACTATTCAGCTGACCTAGTACTGTAAAGAAGAATCGTAGTCCCCTACCCCAAGCGTGTTCTTAGCACACCTGGGAACAAACAGTTTAGTGTTTCGAATGCCAGTGATGGCATAGTTAATTCAAGCCCGTTTCTTGCTTCCAGAAGCATAAAAACCTTTGTTTTCATTTGAAATTAAGTTGAAAAAACCTTTTTTTTGGTGTAGATCTTGAATAAATCTCAGTTGATTTCAACAGCAATTAGAACAGGTCTCTCTTCCTCAGACACAAAAATTGCTTTGCTGTTTTAAGCTTTGCATTGGCGTATTTTTCTTCCATTTGATATGCTTTCGTTTCTCAATACAGCTAAGTAACATTTACGGTCCAAAACTTCGATGATGAGCTTTCACTGAATAAGCACGAACTATGATCCCCCCACAACACGTTTTTATTACTTTTATGATTATGTCTGTCTGTCTAAACGTCCGTATGCGTGAGACAAGTTTTCTTCCATGATAATTCTTGCATCAAACTTCCGAAAATTCCTGTCCCTTTTTTTTTCCCAGGGAGAATAGATAAATAAATGAATAAAACAGAGAAGATTTAATTTTATTAGATGTGGCAATAAATGCGATTTTTATTTAAAACGAAAATATTTGCATTATTTCCTATCATTTTTGCATTTTAGCAAAGTCCTTTCGCAGAATTCGAAATGTTATTCCTCGTTGTATATATACCAGTAAATGCATCAAAAATATTCAATCCAAATTTTTTAACTCTCTTATTCCGTGTTGCTAGAATAGCTGTATCAGATTTAAAATAAAAGCATGAAAGGTCATGTGTCAATTGTTCGTTATTTTTTCGGTACCTTATTTTTGAATTCTTTAGGAAGATCAACAATAAAAGAAAGGAATCTCATTTTCAAACTATTATTCTCTAAGCTATCGATAATAGCAGAAAGGTAGAAAAGAATTCTTCAATCATGCATGACCTGTTATTCAAATACCATGAAATTGAATATCGTTCTTATTTTTGTAAGTAAAATTAAAGCAAATAATCCAAAAGAAATAAGAGAAAGGGAAAAAAAAAGGTAAATTGAAAACGTATCGTTCTTCTTCTTCTTCTTTTTTTTTTTTTTTTTTTTTTTTTTTTATTTTACACTCGGTTTCAAGATGGGAAAGTCTTAATTCTTACCCAGGATTATGAAATTCTTTTTGTATTAACAATTCATATAAATGACACAGTAAATATCAATTACTGTTTAATTGTGCACTTAATGTTTTCGCAATAATTATTTACCTCAGCAAGTGCCTTTTCTCTTCCCTGATTTATCACATGAAACTCGAGTCTACATTCGAAAATCACGTCTCGTATTTCTTTTACTTCTAGCATTCGACTGGCTAACTAGGGCTGTATGAAACGTATGCATAGTTCTTTATCGGAAACCCCTCAATTCATCAACAACCTTTGATTCTTTAGGAGAATACATTTCGATTACTGATTACATTTCAGAATATATTATTTTTAGCGTTATGCAAAGGCTGTTCGCACATGTTTTAGAGGATTTTCATTGTAATTACAGAAATATTTTACCTAAAGTTTTATGTTTCAAATGTTCTATTTCATAATCCTTATTCTTCATTATCTTTAAACACCGTAATTTCCAAGATAATAAAGTCTTTTTAGTACCGGAAAAGATGTTTTATCCTACTCCTCTGCAACAGCTTTCCCAAGTCTAAGGCAGTGGTTCTCAACCTTTTTCTGCTGCGGCACACTTTTGACGATTTCAAAATTTCGGCGGCACAAAGAAAAAGACAAGTTTAAAAGTTGTTTACTTACCTATAATACACTGTGTAAAATAGTTTATGACAATAATTTTGAATGTAAAATAAAATAATATGAACTACAAAAACAGCAGTACGTTTATTAAGGAATTAATTACAAGTTAAAAATAAGAATATGTTTAATGATAAATTTGAGCTTGATTTTTTTGATAATTTCATTTATATTTCGTGGTAAAAATGACAATGCTACTCTCGTATCCTCTTCTACATTTAAAACAGTCTCGATCTTTTATTCCCTTTTATATTGGTTAATACTGAAAATCCGAATTCACACAAACAAGATGTAGAAAATTGTAATAATACAGGGTGTCCCAGACCCATTTAGATGCTTCATAACTCATAAAATAATGAAGATATAAACAAACTTATGGCATTTGTTGACGGAATAACTTACATATTTTCCTTTTCGGGTTTGAATATCTTTACTTTTGTAAATATCGTCTGCGCGTGTGGTTAATTTCAGATAATTTTATTTTAAGTCTAAATATCTGTACTTTTCTAAATATCGTCTGCTTATTAATTGCATTTTTCTCTCTTTTGTTTTTGGCAACTATTGCCTATTATTATAGGCCTAGGAGGATGGCCTCTGCTACAGGAGGATGCTAAGGAGGATAAAAGATGATGCTGAATTTCTAAAGCGCATAATGTTCTCCGACGAAACATCCTTTCATCTTTCTGGCATTGTTAATCGCCATAATGTGCGCATATGGGAATCTGAAAACCCCCATGAATACCGTGAGGCACAAAGGGATTCCCCAAAGGTTAATGTATGATGTGGACTAATGCACGACCGAGTCACTGGGCCTTTCAGAAAACAGAACTTTTTTACAGAAAAGACGGTCTTATCAGTCGTATACTTAGACATGTTGGAAAAATTTCGTATTTCCACAACTAGAAAAGCTTCAGCCACATGTCTTTTTGCAACAAGATGGTGCACCACCTCATTGGGGTACCATCGTTCGTAGTTCTTTGAATGACCATTTTACAGGAAGATGGATTGGGCGAGGAGGTCCAATTCCTTGGCCACCCAGATCACCTGATATAACGCCGCTGGGCTTTTTCCTTTGGGGATTTGTAAAGGACAACGTTTACAGGAGGAGAGTGTCGAACATTGATGACCTAAAAGCCAGAATTACAACAGCAATAGCCTCTGTGGATGCCGACATGCTTGCCGGTACCTGGCGTGAAATTGAATATCGACTTGACATTCTCCGTGCGACGAAGGGGCACACGTGGAAGTTCGTTGACAAGGGTCAAGAAACCGTTTAAGTCTATCTAACACTTTATGTTATTAATTTTAATCTATCTTTATTATTTTATGAGTTATTAAACATCAAAATGGGTCTGGGACTTTATAAACACCCTGTATTTTTAAAGCTTTTTTGGCCATCGTTAGATAATCGCATCTAATGTTAATACAAAATGAGTTAATTTATTCTTCCGAATATTTTAAAACTAAATCTCGATTATTAGAAAGCGAAATTAGTTCTTCCGCTTCATTCAAAGTTAATTCAAATACAGAAGTATTCGTTATCACAAATGGATTATGAAACCCATCAAATTTTTTTTATACCTAAATTTGGGAAATGACGATTAATTCTCTCCTCTAATGTTGTCAAATGGTCAATAATAATGTTATGAATAGTTTCTTTAAAGTCTTTTCGGACTGACTCAAATTTTTTCAAAGTTTCTGAGGTTTATTCTTCCATGAAGTATTTGTTTTGGAATCCCACCAGTTTATCAGTTGAGTTTAATATATTTTCTTTCGGCCCTTGCATACTTGAATTTATGTTATTAAAAATAACAAAAATGTCTGATAAGTAAGCTAATCTCCCACCTGCACCAATCAGAACTTCTCAATTTAAATTAATATATACTGAAACATGCGCAAAAATGCTCCGAATTGCGCTCTCCTCCAGAGCACCAAAATCGGTTTGGATACCACAATTTTGCCCGCTTATTAATGTCTTAAAAATCGAATTTCGCCGATTCTCATGTGTACCGTATACTAGGATAAAACCCATTCTAATTTTTACTATATACATTTCTAAAATTTGGAGGCACACAAAAGTGCCGCGGCACAGTGGTTGAGAATCACTGGTCTAAGGAGATTGCAGGTCGACGTTTGGATAAACCGCTTTTTAAAAGTTCAAAAGTACATATATTGGTGATGGATCAGGAAACAACACATAGTCTTCTATGCACCGCTTCTTTAAAAGCGACATTTTGCATAAAAACAAAACTGTCAAGTGTCGGGCAATAATTTATACTTCCAAACATCTAGTTTCAGTTAAAAAAAAATCCCAAGCAGTAAATTGATTCATTCCTTTCCCCCCCCCTTTTTTTTTCTTTTTCTTCTTCTTTTTTTTTTTAAAGGGGCTTTGTCCCTGAGGGACTATTGTTTTCGTCTTGCGATTTTGCGTCGAATCACTCTGAATGTCCGTTTCATTTTTCAAATTCTTGACACCAAATATTATCGCCCTGTATTATATTTGAAGAAATTAAATAATGAAGCATCTGCGTAAATGTATGTATGTTTCTCGCATTGTGATAAAACAACAAATTTAGAGCCATCCAGTTTTTAATGGCGTAATCTAACTGCGAATACGGGTATATGGAAGCCCAAACTTGAAATTTTTAATTTATTTTATTGTCGATTTTATATTTTGTAAAACGCTAAGGAATTTTTCATTAACAAACTCAAGGATTTCAAAGCGAGCAATGGCAACGTTGTGCAGAAAAAACATTTTTATCTCCAGCGCGTGAGACTGTGTATCGGAAATTCTAAGGATATGCTCAATTTAAAATTATTTTGCGATATTGCTCTTGAACTGAATTTTATGGTTTAAGTGCGAAGAACATGATATTTAATAAATAAAGCTAACAAACAAAATGTTAAAAAAACGCCCCTTTGGATGTAATTTAAAATTTGAAACCTTTCAGATTTTTTTTTCCTTTCCTTTTTTTCATTGTAAAGGAGAGGTAAAGAGTCAAAATTCGTACTTTTAAATTATCTTAACAGAGTGCGTAAAGCACATTTCGAGATATTATCCCTTGTAAAAAATGTTCCAAATTTCAAAACGCGCCACTATTTTAATTCACGTATATCTTAGTAACTTTTCAATAAAAAACTCTAATGTTATATATGTATGCTTAGAAATACATCTACTTTAGGATGATGGTAAAAATTTTATATGTTATAGATCAAAACCTTTTTAAAAAAATTTATAAAAATTATACAAAAATACAAATTTAAAAAATAAATCATAAAAAATGGGTAAATTTCATTTGGAATGAAACTAAATTTCAGAATCTGAAAGAAAGAATCCAATAGGTTTAATATAAAAGAGATATTAATAAATATATACCAAATTCAATTAACACGGAGGAGATAAATTTTGAGAGCTAATTTTTAAAAGACTACTCGTGCAAATCGCGATTTTTACAAAACTTGGCAGTTTAGCATAATTGGAGTCGTAGAAACGAACTACGGAAAAAAATTGTCATGCCATTTCAGAAAAAGTCCGATTTTGTGTCAAAATACCTATGTTAGAACAATGCTATACATAAACCTAATATATATCTTGTCGCGCTTTTAAGACATAAAAAGCGCAAGTTGAATTTCGTCAATCGGCATAGTAGAACGAGAGATATACACGCTTAGACAAAAAACAAAAAACAAAAAAAAAAGCGCACCAAGAAGGAGTTATCCGAATGGGACGAAAATCGGTAGAAGTGATGTACATGTACAGAAAAACAAATGATTACAGCTTGAGAAAAACTGGATGATTTATTGAAATGATAGAGCTTCACAAAGTGAAAAAGTCAGTAACGCGTTTGTCCACCTCTGGCCCTTATGCAAGCAGTTATTCGGCTTAACATCGATTGATAGAGGTTGTGGATGTCCTCCTGAGGGATATCGTGCCAAATTCTGTCCAACTGGCGCGTGAGATCGTCAACATCCCGAGCTGGTTGGAGGGCCCTGCCCATAATGCTCCAAACGTGCTCAATAGGAGAGAGATCAGGGGACTTTGCTGGCCAAGGTAATGTTCGGCAAGCAGTAGAAACATGCACAGTGTGGGAGCGGGTATTATCTTGCTGAAATGTAAAGCCAGAGTGGCGTGACATGAAGGGCAACACAACGGGCTTTAGAACTTCGTCGACGTACCGTTGTGCTGTAAGGTTGCGACGGATGACAACCAAAGGGGTCCTACTATGAAATGAATTGGTACCCCAGACCATCACTCCTGGTGTCAGCCTGTGTGCAGGAAGACAGTCAGGTTGGTATCACACCGCTGTCCGGGGCGTCTCCAGACTCGCTTTCGCTGGTCATCGGGGCTCAGTTCAAAGCGGGACTCATCACTGAAGACTATTTTACTCCAGTCAGTGACATTCCAGTGCGAATGAGCCCGACACCACTGCAAACGGGCTTGACGTTGTACAGAGGTCAATGGTAGCCGGCACAAAGGGCGCCGTAACTTCAGCCCCCTTTCTGTGAGTCGTCCATGAATGGTCCTTGGGGTCATTGAAGCACTAGTTGCAGGTACAATCGATGATAATGATGCATCTGGGACAGTGAGTGTCGCTCTGACGATTGCTCGATCTTCCCGTTCTGTCGTTTCTCTAGGCCTACCGCTTCCATCTTGACGCTGTGTGCGGCCATGGTTCACCCATTCCTGCCAACATCGTCTAATAATGGCATCGTTCCTGCTCAAATGTCGAGCTATTCGCCGATAAGACCAATTGGCTTCTTTGAGCCCAACTACACGATCTCTCAAATTCCGACATTTGCGCATATCGTTCGCACACCTGTATGCGAGGCATAGTTACTGTCTACCAGAGTACACGGAATGAAATTCGTGAAGAATTTAGAACCTGAAATCGTAATTTCTCCTCTTAAATATCCTGCTAGCTGCGCAGATCAGATGCGCTGTAGGGACAACCGTTCATTCATTGGCCACCAAAATGTAAAATTTTGCATTTTCTGGTCAAAACCTGTATGCATATCATTTGTGTCCAATTTGCTTTATATCTTCTCGGTGGGTCGTTTTTTTTTTTTTTTTTTTTTTTTTTTTTTTTTTTTTAAAAGTATAAAAATAGAGATATAGACGAGAGACGAGAACAAGAGATATAGGACCCCCCTTTTTTCCCCCGCAGGGTATATGAAGTGCAGCCGTCACATAAATTAAAATCTAACATTTCATGGAATTATAATCTGTGAATTTGTTTCTAAAAACGTGCTTGTATTTGTAAAATTAAAAATAATAATAATGCAAAATATAATAAAACATAACTTCAATAAATCATTTTTTCAAAACTTTTATGCATATGCTTAGTCTAACTGCTAACTTTCAAGGCATTCATGAGCAATTATTTCTCTTATGATTATGTCGTACGTTCGAGAGAAAAGATAAAAGACGCCAAGAAGAAAACCATTCTTTTTTTTTAAAGAGATTGATGCAAAAGGGGGGTCGGGAGGCGCAGATAGAAAGTTTCCTAATCAGCATATATTTTTTCATGAAATTGTAGGAAATATAGCGTTTTTGTCTTATTTGATTCATTTTTAATTTTTTTTATATGCGTATATTTTTGGGCACATTCGTAAATCTTATTCTTTCATTTCCCAGCAGTTCAAACCTTTAATTTTTTCTATCATTTCTTTACCTTTGGCATCATTTCTTAACTCTTAAAATTATGCAGTTTAATAGTATTTTAACCCAGTGGTTCCCAAAAGGGTTGGTACCGTTCTCCGGTGGGCGTTGAAGGGATCTAAGAGGGTGTTTTTGGTCAAAGGCAAATTTAGAGGGCGTTGAGGACCAACTGTTTTGACAATAGTAAGCAGAAAAGTGCACCACAGAAGTCCTCTACATTCGTGTTCAAATGCGTCTTGTATAAACAAAATTTGGTCGCAGACAATTCTATCAGTTCTCAAATCTTTCCTCTTAGGAAACAAATGATGACGGCATTCTGGTATTTTGCCAGCATTTGAAAGCACTTAGAAAAAGATTTTACAGGTAGGTTTCAGGATATCCTTAACATGATTAGCATTTAGATAAGCATTCCAGATTAAGTTTTAGAACTTTTCTCAAACCTACAATCGTCAGAATCGTCATTAAAGAAGTAATGGCAGAATTGTTAAAACTGAAGTTAAGAAATTAACATAAAAAATTTTCTCTCCAAAGGCAAATTCCAGTATTATACCTGGCTATACGAGTTGTATCAAAGAAGTTTTTCCTTGCATTTCTATCGTTAAATTTATCTCAAGGAGTATTTAGAATAGTAAGTAATTTATTAACAAAAAAACTGTCGGCAGTGGAATGAGGTGATTTATTGCTGATGACAAATATGGCACCAAATATCGAAAGATTAGTGTCATTACACTGGTGTGCAAAAATAAAGGACGAAGCCGAAAAATTAGCATATCAGCTGAACGAAGAGGCAGAGCGGACAGAAAGACCA
>KL823079.1:0-14984 GCA_000611955.2 Stegodyphus mimosarum
ATTGATTTATTTGTTCTTGCTCTTCTTTCCTGACGGTCTTCCATAGGGCTCTGACACTTCTAAATTTAGAAATTAAGCTCTGGGCGACGGCATTTCATGTTTATTCCTAAAGCAAAGCTCCCAGATACCAGTTTTGGCTTTAAAAGCTTCGAATAAAATCTTTTTTCCCAAATATTGATGGGCCTTGCACATAGCAGCTACACTGCCAATAACGCGTCGCGAATGTAACCGTTCCGTAAGCACTTTGAAAAGGTGAGAAAATTATACTATGACGGAAGAACACAGAAGCTCTTTGGCATTAATGCATGTTCATTATACCAAAGAAATATCAGTTGACAAAGTTGTAAGGTATATTTTAATTTTATAGCAGTCATTTGAATTTCAAAGCGCCTTTCTTATCAATTCTTGTTTCCGTTTACAACTGCCTACCAGAATGAAATTTTAGAATCGCGTTAAATGCAAATGTGTTGGAAGGAGTATCTAAGGAAGGTTCAACTTACATCGTGAGAGAAATGTCCACTTCTGTGTCAGTAACAAATGTCTTCACGACGACCTTAAGATCGAACGCTTGGCGAAGTTTCTCAGAAAACTCAATGATCAGGAAGCACAAGAATGTAATATAACGAATCACTTTGAACTTTTCAGCTACGAGATTCTTCAAGAGGGCCGCCATCTTCGTCCTTTTGCGGCTTTCATGCTCAGCGATAACCAAAATTTTCCTACATGAAGCTTAAATTACTTTCGCATCTGCTCGGTCCAGAATCTCAGCTGAATATGTGTATATGTTACGGTGAAAGACCGAAATCTGGAGAATGTCGACTTTCACCGGTGATTGTCAACATTCACATAGTCGCTTGTTGTATGTCCGAAATATTTTCCAAACACTCTTATTTCTGACTTACACCGGTGAATGTCGACATTCACCATGTACGAATGGTGAATGTTGAATATATGATAATATTATATTTTCTTCTCCGTCATTCGGTCGCGAAAAAACACACAAGTACTTAAATCACACAATACATTCAAAATGAGAAAGGAAAATAATAGAAGATAAAAACTTACTTAATTATACAGTACGTAGTAAATGAGCAAATAAAATAATAGTAATAATAAACTTACTAAATTATTGATTCAAATCTGATTCATTGCAACAACTTAAACTATTGTGAGACTTTGAATTGCACAAGAGGCCCTCGCTTTTACGACTGCATTTATGGGAAACGGCCAGTCACCTCTCTTTTCGACCTACACCGGAGCATATTTGTGATGGTCGACATACACCGGTGAGGGTCCGAATGTACAAGAATGCAATGTTATATTCGATATTTCACCGACGTATTTGGTGAATGTTGACATTCTCCGGTGAAATTCGACGTTCTCCAATTTCGGTCTTTCACAGTGACATATATAACATGGTTTTGAGTTCATCCCGATCACTCATTCAGTGCAAAGCAAATGGTTGTAAATATTGTGTGTATAGTCTTCCAGTTTATGCGAAAAGTTGGTATTTTTATATATTATAATTTATCTCCAGGACACTGGCGTAGCTAGGGTGGGGCAAGGGAGGGTACCTGTGCCTGGACGCAGCATCCAGGGTGCCAAACTGATGTTACGAAATTTTAGAATGAAACTTTTTCCATTCTTGACACACAGGGGCACAAGATCTGCAGTTGTCCCCGGGAGTCGAAACCCCTAGCCTCTGCTCCAGGACTCACTTAAGAGCTGTCAGAAACCCCTATAACGACAATGTTAATTTGGCCATTTTCGATGTACCTTTTCTCAAAATCTGTTGTCGATATACTCTTGAAATATTTTGTGTAATTAATGTACACCTATCTGATTATACCGAAATGAGCTTTTGAAGCATTTTGAATTTTAGACTAATTTATAGACTATTTTATTAGGCATAGTAAAATTTAGCACTTTTCTCACGCAAAAAAAAAAAAATTGTGAAATTTTTTTATCTTACTTTATCACAAAAAGCTCATTTCAGTCAATATTAGAAAATATAATAAATCAGTCATAAAAATTTTAGGTACCTGGGAGCAGTAGTTCCTGAGAAAAGGTACATCGAGTATAAAAAAATCACGTTTGCAGAAAAACGCGTTCTTATGTAAAATTCCTCATTTATCAAAGCATTAGATCATAAAATAAAACTAGATTTTTTTAAAGCTCTAATTTTCATAGAGATTAAAGTATAGTAGTTTTAGAAAGCTAAAAGTGTAGAGAATTTGAAAATGCAAAAATCCAATATTTTTTGAAGATTTTTGGCTTCCAAACACCCCTTAAGCATTTCTGTCCTTGCATCGCTACATAAAGCAACGAAATGAAGATAGCCGGTATACAACTTGCAGCTCTGCAAGCTAGACGCTTGAGTCTACATCTTTAGTTATTATTCATTAATTTTAGTTATTTGAACTCGGTAATAAATCGCTAGACAGTTCTCTAGGTTCCTCAACGTTTATCTTAGGCAGAAGGAGAGAAGAACTTTACAAAGTTATTGATATATTTGCACGTTTACAACCACGATAATGGCAATATTAATTGCCGAACTAAAATGAAAGAAAGGTCAGAAAAAGGCTTGCCTTTTATTATTATTATTATTATTATTATTATTATTTGCAATTTAATTTTATGCGCAAAATATATGATGTTTACAACTTTTACGTATTTAATTCAATATCTTCATTATATAATTAATTATGTAGCACAAAATATGGATCTTTTATATTTATTTATCTTTATAATTCTATTATGAAACCAAAGTTAAGATGAATTTCAAAATTCTTTTAATATTTCTTTGTATTTATGTCAGCGTGTACGTCAGAAATGAAAGTAAAAAAACTAGAAGTACTTTTACAAGAATTAGTTTATTGTTTAGACCAAAGGGGCAATTTGCCCGGAAGGCTATTAATTTCGTTTTCGCATTTTGCGTTGATTCACTAAAAACGTTGCTTCACTTTTCAAATTTTGCCACTAAATATTATCGCCTTGTATTATGTTTAAAGAAATTAAATAATAAAGAATCTACATAAATGTATGTATGTTTCTCGCATTGTGATAAAACAACGGTACCTAGAACCATGAAATTTTGAATAACGAAACTCTTCAACCGAATATGGGCATCTGAAACCCTAATTTGGAATTTGTTTTATTACTGATTTCATATTTTCTAAAAATGTAACGAATTTTTGATTAACAAACTCGAGGATTTCAAAGCGAGGAATGGCAACGTTGTACAAAAAAAAAAAAAAACCTTTTTATCTCCAACGACTGCATGGGTGTTTTCGTGGTTTTCCCCCATGTGTAACGTGTATACGAGCCAGTTCCCCTTAGAAAGTCCTCCACGAAGGCATCCCTCCCCTTAGGCAGATAGCCCTCATGTGCTTTGCCATAATTGAATAACCTAACCTAACCTGTGTATCGCAAATTCTAAGGATATGCTCATTTTAAAATTATTTTGCGATATTGTTCTTGAACTGAATTTTGTGGTTTAAGTGCGAAGAACATGATAAATAAAGGTAACACAAAAAATGTTAAAAACACGCCCCTTTTTACGTAATTTAAAATCTGAAACCTTTCGCTTTTTTATTATTATTTCCTTTATTATGCTTTTTAAAACTGTTTTAATTAAAAAGAGTTAAAGCGGGTAAGGTGAAAAGCAAAAATATTGAGTTACGCATTTAATATGTTGGTAAGGTAATAATTATAAATACGGTGATAATTAAATGCAACAGATCCATAATTATGTTACATATTTTTATTATTAATAAAATTTGTGGTAGAATTATCATTTTTATTAAGATAAGTGCCATTAACATAATATATTCGTCACGAAATTGTTACCTGTATACTTGAAGATGCTGTAATAAAGTAGAAAAGTATAGTCATAGGAGTCGTAACGGCCATCCCCCGTAATTTGAGCTGGCTACATCCATAAAATTGGATTCCGAATCACAGGGATTTTTTTACAGTATTTTAATTACAGAGGCTGTTCACACGTTCAGACGACTTTGCTTTGCTATAAAAAAATTCGCCTGCTACTTAAAAATTTTGTTTTCATGCAAAATAGCGCTTCTAAAGAAAGAATGGAGGGAAGGCTATGTTTGGGTTCTATGCGAAGAAAATTATTCTTATCTAGATATTAAAAATGCTGTTTTCATGCAAAATAGCGCTTCTAAAGAAGGAATGGAGGGAAGGCTACGTTTGGGTTCTATACGAAGAAAATTATTCTTATCTAGATATTAAAAATGCTGTGAAAGCCTTGATTTTTCACTGTCTAGAGCAACGCTAGATCGAACCCCCAAAGTTTGGCTTCAAGTAGAAAAATTCTTCAAACGACATAGCCAAGGAAAATACGGAATGTTTCGAATTTGACGAAGGTAAGATCTTAATAAAAAATCCGCCAAGTCAAACGTCATTTGCAAAATCATTAGAATGTTCATTGTAATTGCAACAAAGTGATTAATGTACAAACATTTATCGGAAAAAAAAATGGAAAAATGTTGTCACAATAGATGAATCTTCGATGTACTTAAATGGATAAATAATAAAAACAGATCCATGTATTATTACCATAGAGGAGGAAAAAAAATTCTTAGAATCTGATTGAAAGGATCTAAAGAGAATTTTTCAAAGGGATTTATGCTTTTCATATAACAGCAAATGAAAATTAAATAGAGTGCAGAAAATTGTTAAAGGCAACCCCAACATATTATCAGGAGCATATTTTATATCCAGTTTTCGAATATGAAATACCTTCTCTTCACTCAAAATTCCGTCCATCAGTAGAACTGAAGACAAAGCAAGCAGCCATGTCAAAATCCAATGTTAATTTCCCGAAAAAAAATGGAACAAGAAGCGGGATCAAGGTCATCACTTATATCCCTACTCAATATCCTGATGTATCACGCATGGATTTTCACGCTTTTGGACTTTTAAAATGCGAACTAAGCATAGACCTAAAGAGAACCAACCGGTAAAGAGGAATGGGATACTATACCTCTTTCGATATTAAGAAAGGCTTTAATTACGGTACAGAAAGATAGTGAGGAATAAGGTTTGTCAAATGACACATTTAAAACACAAAAATTTCAGGTAAAATATTTCTGTAAATACAATGAAAATCGTCTAAAAAGTGTGTGAACAGCCTCTATATACCTTTACGAAACCGCTATCCAACAGGAAAAAAGAACCAAAAAAAAAATTGTTTTATGATTTCGTTACTGATTTGTCTGGAGTTCTTTTGAAACCAAAGGCAACAGCGAGAGCAAAGTTGAATTTCCCACCGATTTACTAACGGCGCAATACAGTAACACAAAACAAGAATAATATTCAGTTGACTTTGCATTATTGAGAGGCGCCAAATCAGAAAAACAGATGCTGATAAAGCAATTTCCAGCTGCGTTTTAAAACACTCTAATTGACGTGAATTTTTTAAGTCATGAATTTCATTACATCTGCTTTTTCGTTTCCAGTGTTTTCATAGTAGCTAGGGTTGCCACATGGTAACTGAGATTAATTAGAGAAAAAATACCGCCAATTAAAACTGAGTAGCTACTTTGAAAATGGCTAAGTTTCCTGCAGCTACGAAACATATTAATCCGAATTGGTATCTAATAAAGCGATGCTAATACGTACGTTAAATTGAATGTACACTTAACGTGTATTTGTCATTTCAGCCAACAATGCAAATATCGAGAGAATATTTTCCCGAATGGTCCTCAAAAATCAGATAAAAGTAACGAGTTTGCAGTGGAAGCAATTTTCATTTGTTATTATAATTTTAAAATGGCTTGCGTTCAATTTTACAATTATGTGAAAGAAGAAAAGAGATATAATGAAGGAAGTCAAATCAACATAAAATATGACTGGCATGAAAAGAGTTAGTGTTACATCTTTTTTATTACTCATTTTTTAGATTCCTCAAATTTTATTGATTTATTTTATCAGAGTAAAATAGACCGTTTTAAATGTAGCATAGAAACCTCCCGTATCAATGCTTAACAATTACGCCAATCCCATTCATAGCAGTTAAATTTTAATGCAAGAAGTCCACCAGCTGCCAAGCGGTAAAAAAAAAAAAAATCTGAAAGATTTCAGATTTTAAATTACGTCCAAAGGCGCGTTTTTTTAACTTTTCGTGTGCTACCTTTTTTTATTAAATATCATGTACTACGTACTCGAACCATAAAATTCAAATTCAATTTTGCGATATTGATTTTGTGAACATATCTTTAGAATTTCCGTAAGTCTCGTGCGCTGGAGATAAAAATGTTTTTTTTTCCGTACGGTGTTGCCATTGCTCGCTTTGAAATCATTTAGTTTGTTAATCAGAAATTCGTCGAAATGTTGCAAAACATAAAATCGATAATAAAGCAAATTTCAAATTCAAAATGAGGGCTTCCAGATGCCCATATTCGCAGTAGGATTACGTCATTCAAAATTCGATGGCTCTAGGTTTTATCACATGCATACATTTATGCAGATTTTTCATTTTTTAAAATTTAACGCAGAGCGATAACATTTAGTGGCAACAATTTGAAAAGTGAAACGGGCATTCAGAGTGAATCGACGCAAAATCGAAAAACGAAAGTAATAGTCCTTCGGGACTAAATCCCTTTGGACTAACAAGAAACGGTGAATGCTGGTAGTTCTGTCCGAGGTTCGAGTACCGGCGAACGGGCTGACTGCATGTGTATTTTCGTAGTTTTTCCCATGTCTAAAGTGAATACGAGCCAATTTCACTTCGAAAGCCCTCCAGGAAGACATGCCTTCTCTCAGGCAGATAGCCCTCGCTTGCTTTGCAATAATTTAACAAAACATTACGTAGGAAAGCTACCACCCAGACGGAAAAGTGGTTAATGACTCTGACTGCCGTACCGAAGGGCCGGGGCTCGAATCCCGGAGAGGGTATGGCCCCTTCATGGAAGGTAACTGTGGCCGCCAGTTAGGCGCCCCTATAATAAAATGACTGCCGTTTCTGACTCTAGTAGTAGCCAACGCCTGTAAATCGGCCAGTGTGGTGTTGATTTGTGTTGAGTGTGCTGCGTTAATCACGAAACCGATTATTACTGACAAGAGGGTTGCAGCACACTCGTATGTTACATTACACATACACATTTCGAGAGCGTTTTTGACTAAAATATTTACAAACTGCATACATTTAGAATTTCCGATAAATAGTCTTGCACGCTGGAGATAAAAAAAAATTTTTTTTTTTTTTCCTGTAAAGCGTTGCCATTGCTCGCTTTGAAATCATTGAGTTTGTTAATCAAAAATTCATTAATTTAAAAAATATGAAATAGATAATAAAACAAATTCCAAATTTGGGCTTCCAGATGCGCCATATTTGGGTGGAAACGTACGTTATTCAAAACTGGATGGCTCTAGGTACTGTTGTTTTATCACAGTGCGAGAAACATACATACACTTATGCAGATTCTTCATTATTTAATTTCTTTAAATATAATACAAGGCGATCATATTTGGTGGCAACAATTTAAAAAGTGATAAGCCTTTTATACTGAACCGACGCAAAATGCCTTTTCGAGACTAATAGCCCTTCTGGGCCAACGCTCATTTGGGCTTTAAAAAAAAAATAAATAAAAAAACTAGGAAAGCTAAACTTTAATCGACTTAAGCTAGTCTTTATTAGAATTTACGATTACTTGGATTTAGCATGACATGGATTTAACTTGAATTTAACTGAGCATATCTTTACAATTTCCTATACAAACTCTCACTTGCTGGAGATAAAAAATTTTTTTTCCGTACAACGTTGCCATTGCTCGTTTCGAAATCCTTGAGTTTGTTAATCAAAAATTCGTTCAAGTTTTATAATATTTGAAATCGATAATAAAATAAATTGCAAATTGCAAATTTGGGCTTCCAGTGGCCATATTCGCAGCAGGATTACGTCATTCAAAATTCGATGGCTCTAGGTACCGTCGTTTTATCACAATGCGGGAAACAGACATACATTTATGCACATTCTTCATTATTTAATTTCTTTAAATATAATACAGGGCTGCAATATTTGGTGGCATGGCAACAATTTGAAAAGTGAAACGGGCATTCAGAGTGAATAGACGCAAAACGAAAACAGTAGTCCTTCAGGGACAAGGCTCCTTTGTGCTAAAAAAAATAAAAAGAAATAAAGAAAATAAAAAGAAAATTGGAACGGTTTCAGATTTTAAATCATGTCCAAAGGGGCTTTTTTTTACATTTTGTGTGTTATCTTTATTTATTTTTATGTTACCTTTATTTGTGTGTTACCTTTATTTATTAAATATCATGTTCTTCGCACTTAAACCATAAAATTCAGTTCAACAGCAATATTGCAAAGTAATTTTAAACTGAGGATATTTTTAGAATTTCCGATACACAGTTTTGCGCGCTGAGTTAAAAATGTTTTTTCTGTACAACATTGCCTTTGCTCGCTTTGAAATCCTTGAGTTTATTAACAAAAAAATCGTTAAAGTTTTACAAAATATGAAATCGATAATAAAAGAAATTCCAAATTTCAACTTTGGGCTTCCAGATGCCCATATTCGCAGTAGGATTGCGTCATATAAAATTGGATGGCTCTAGGTACCGTTGTTTTATCACAATGCAAAAAAGATGCATACATTTATACAGATTTTTCATTATTTAATTTCTTCAAATATTAATTATATATATTATATAAATATATACAGGGCGATAATATTTAGTGGCAACAGGTTGCAAAGTGAAACGGACATTCAGAGTGATTCCACGCAAAATCGCAAAACGAAAGCAATAGAAAGCCCCTTTGGTCTAAAAAAAATCTGTAAGCTTTCATATTTTATATTACGTCCAAAGGGACGTTTTTTTTCACGGGGGATTCAAAACGAGATTTGAAAAGTGATACAGACATTCAAAGTCATACTACGCAACATATCGTTAGACACTGTAACGTCTTTGTATTGCTTCGCTGCCAACGCAATACTTGTGAGAAATGTAAAAAAAACTCGCGCATAAAATCTCCATGCTTGAAGATGCACGTGATGTTAATGTGGATGTTAATGTCTTTGAAATCGTTGAGTTCGTTAATCAAAAATTACAAAATGTGAAGTAGGTAATAAAACAAATCCCAAATTTGGGCTCCTCAGATGCCCATGTTCGAGTGGAGGACTACATTATTCAAAACTTGATGTCTTTTACGTATTGTTGCGAAAAATTCGGCGGTTGCGCCTGTATGTAAGCTTTCCGGCATAGCACTAGGGTTGCCATAAAATAATGTATGATAGGGTTGCCAGGTTGGCGACTTTATCGCCCATTTGGCGACCAAATTGGCGATATTTCATGATCCAATCGGGAAGCTTCTAGAATAATTTCCTGTCAAGATATTTCTCGAAACGTGTGGAACTTAAAGAAAAGCTATATAAACCCTTGTGTTTCTGAGAGCAGGCAGATTGTGAAGTATTGTGAAGAGTGTGATTAAGCGGTGTGATTGTGAGAATAGCTGCTCACTGCGAGTGCTAAGCTACGCGAGAGTTCTGTGAACGGAAAGCAATCGAGATAGTGCTTTGCCGTGAAGCTACCTTTACAGTATAGCTTGACAGTGTATTGGTGATTGTTCCACGGTGTTTATTATAAGTTTAGTGTTGCCGTGAAGCTACCTTTACAGTTACAGCCTGAAGCTGTGTTGCTGATTGTTTCAGCGTATTTATTGTAGATTTTCGACGCTTTTAAAGGTGATTTTGGAACTGTGCTGTAAATAGTGATTCCTGTAAATAAATTGTGCTTTTTATTGTTCTGCATCGTGTTTTCATCGGATACTCTCAAATCCACGAACCCGCATAACGCAACAGTATCGTTGTGTTTTAACAACGTGTGTGTTGTGTGTGTTGAGAAACGTACATACATTCATGCAGATTCTTCATTATTTAATTTCTTTAAATATAATGCAGAGCTATAATATTTGGTAACAACAATTTAAAAAGAGATTCAGACTTTTATAGTAACCAACACAAAATGCGAAAACGAAATTAATAGTCCTTCTGAGATAACGCCCTTTGGGTTAAAAAGAGAAAGAAAAATTCGTGATGTAACATTAATGACGGCAAATGATGTCAAAAAATGTATTTACTCTTCTTTATTTGTACTCGTTCCATTTTCAGTGTTTTGCGGAAAATAAAGTACTAAAATCAAAATTCTACTAAAAATCAAAATACTAAAAATCAAAATTCTTTTATTGAGTTTTACGATGTTGCTTAAAATACATCAGAGGCTATTTATCGATATAGGGCAATATGCTCCAAACAGTTTTCTGTAGAAAGATACAGGGTGTTCCAAAATTCGCTCGTATCAAACTCTCAGAAACTGTGAAATTTCAAAATGGATCTGACGGCTACTTCGTTTCGCATGGCGAACGCTTACCTTAGCTTCTCGAAATCAAGTTACCAATCGGAAAATTATTGTCTTCTTAAGTTCACGAACATTTTGGAAGGTAATCTTTAAACGCTTCAACACCTTTCCCGTAAGAATGAGTTGCAAAGTAAAGGTCAATGATAAAAATTCGTTCTGCTTGCGAAATCGGATTCCGTCTTGCAGCCCCATTTCGGAGTTTACAAAATTTTTGAAAATGTTAAGTGCGTGACATTTGGATCATTTTGTATATGCCCCGGCGTGGTCTAGTGGCCACATTAAATTAAATGCGTTGTTCTTATCGCTTGGAACATCATAGTTTGAATAAGAAGTTTTTCGAAAATGTGTCATTCCAGTTTTTCATTCTTTGCTAGGCTTATTGAAATAACTAATCTAACAGATATGTTTGTTATGTTTTGAAAACTATCGAAATGAGATGATGAAGACAGAATGCATTCTGATCGAAGTTCAAATGGTACAAAAAAATTGTTTGGCGCTTCTTGCCTTGTAACGATAAATATCCGAAAAAGGGTCCGTTTGCCTGTATGAAATTTTAAATTCAAAAATTAAATTCAATTTAATTCAAAAAGATTTAACTAATGCCTTAATTTAGAAAGGTGTTTCGACCGTCGGATTTAATTGTACGTAAAATAGAAACACAGTGCAATAAAAAAGTTCCATTATTATTAGGATTATGGCGAAACATGCCATCAGAAGGAAGAACTGCCTTCGCGGAGGACTTTGAGAGAAAACTGGACGTTCACTTTACTCGTGAGGAAAAATCACACAAGCTATCGTGCGCTTTTATGCTAACGAAGCGTGTGAATCACCCCTATGAATCGAAAAATGACTTTGTAAAATTCAGTAGATGCCGTTTAATGTTATCGAATTGTCGACACCCCTCCAGCTTGCATTCGAAACCATGGAATATACATCGCTTATCGTAATCAACAGTTCGGTTAACAGAATTGAAATACTACAGACTAAACTTTTTTAAACTGATATAAAGTTGCCAAATAATGGCAAAATCGCCAAGTAAAGTAACGTTTTTTTTTATGTTTTAGCTATTGGGAGCCACTGGTATATTCTGCATTCAGTATTATTTACATACTGAGTTCAGCTTATAAAAGCAGCTGTCGAGAACAAAGTGTTATGTTTATTTTAAACCCACCTGCCTCAAACGATTCTAACAAATGATACAATCCAATGATATTTTAGCCGATTTTTCTAATTGGCTACAACGGGGCAGAGTGGGCGTTCACGAGAGTGAGATTGTAAAAGCAGAAGAGTTAGCCCCTCATACTAGATTTGATCTTAGCGTCGTCTAGCTGATTAAACTTGCGATCTACTTTGATATTTCTAACTAGTGTGATTAATTTTACTTATTCGTTTTATATTCCTTTTATATTCATATAACCCTTTATTTTATAACTTAATATTATATAGTCTAGTTTGTAAATTTTTATATATTCTATTTTTTAATCTTATATCTTATCTTATAAATTTAAATACTTGTTGTAAATATATTGTATTGTAAATAACAATGAAGAGATGTGCGCGAAGAGATCGCTCAAGGAGCCCCATCGGAGACACCCCAAGGTAAGGGATTTTTTTTACGTGTTTATTATTAAGTATCTCATTTTATTCTTTTCATCGTTGCCGGGTTTTTTCATCACTTCTCTGCGTTTGTTAATCGTTGATAAAAATAGAATAACGTTTCTGTTACCTACTGTCATGTATTAACTGTTCTTAACGTTTCTAGAAATTTGACCGAAGATGTAGTGTTATTGTTGTTTATTCTTTAGAAGTTTTTGAAGCTGTTATGCGTAATGCCGCCGAGTTGGCCAGTTTAAACATTGCGTGTATCGTGGGGTTTGGACATTAGCAGTTCCACGCCCGTTATCGTGCATTTTAATCTCCACCTGCCATAATATGGTTACTAAGTGGTACAGTAGAAGTTCAGAAATCCGCATTGCTTGGGACCAGAGGTTGTGCGGATTTTAGGATTTCAGGACAGAAAAGCCAAATCATAATATTCAGAGTAAAAGTGCAAAATAAATAAGGCTAAATAAAATTCTTGTGTTTTAAATGTTCTACTTGACATCCCTTATTCTGAACTATCTTTCGACACCGCAATTTCCATGATAATAATGCCTTTTGAAGTGTCAGAAGAGGTATTCTATCCCATTCCTCCCGAACAGCTTTCCAGAGTCCTGTTAGGGTTTTGGGACAACGTTTGGATAATGCACTTTTTAAAAGTTTGGATAATGCGTTTTATTTTTAATTTGCCATTATAAGAAAAACCAGCAACAATCATGAATCCCTTAGAAAAACTTTCTTCCGATTCTTTGAACCATGTACTTAAATTTTTTTCTCCCCTTTTATGATAATAAGTGGCTCATTTTTGTTACAATCATTTAAATACACCCACGCTTCATCTATTGTGACAATTATTTTCCATTTTTCTTTGGATAAGTGTTTCTCACATAGAATTCTGCAGCGTGTCCCGCGTCGAGCGATGTGCTTTGGAAGAAGACGATGCACATTGCGTTTTTTCGCTTTCTTAAGATTTAAATCGACGTCTATCATTTCGTTTATAGTGGACACCGAGCATTTTAATGATTTTGCAACTGTCCTTTGACTAAGGGGATTTTCTTTTAACATTAAACAACGTACCTTTGCAATAGTCGAAGACGTCCGTTTTTTCCTCGGATACTTGTTTGGAATTTTTGTCCCACTCGAGACTCCAATTTGACGTTTTTTTCCCGTTCTTGTGGATGATATTACTTATCGACGCTTTAGATATCCTCAAACCAAGACTCTCACATCGTTTTTGGATAACGAAGTATGCACATTTCTCTTCGGAAAGAGCGTAAATGTAGCCTTCGAACCACTGCTTCGTTAAATTTGCCATTTTGAATAAAAACAAAACTTTCGAGCCACAGACGATAATTTTGACTTTTAGTTGCAATTACTTCTTTTGCGGCAAACGATTTTTTTATACCGCTTACCAAAATCGTCTAAAAAATGTGCTAACAGCCTCTGTAGATACATTTACTTATATTATGTACGATAATATACATTATTACATGCATTGATATTATATTATTCATTTATATTAATGATTGCAGGAATATTTTAAAGCATTAAGGACATATACAATAGAGACGTGTAAAAATAAGAGATACTAATAAAGCGTAAAATATTTCATTTTTTTTACTTGTTTCAAACATTTTTCTGATAAAGGTTTGTTTTGAAACCTAAAGTACTCCAGAGTAATTTTTTTGTATTTTGTATTTTCTACAGGGTCATAATCTCTTGCTCTGTGACACAGCTCTGTTGTTCTAAATATTTTAGGTATTTTTCACCATGTTCCAAACCCTCATTAAAACATATTTTCTCACTCCTATGAAATTCATTATCTGTGTCGGTATTGTTTACTTGCTATGACCAGTTCAACAGAGCCAATGATTTCATCATCGGTTATCTGATATGCCAGTGTTGGCTCATCTGAACACACGTTCCATACTGAAAACCTCTTCCGGGCTAAGATCTTTTTTATGCCACTAACACAGAATCATTATTATTCGGTAATTATGACGTCATGATAAATATTTTTTCTTAGGTATTTCATTCTCCATTCTGCGGTTTCTGGAACCTATAAATTCAATGTTTATATTTTGAGAGGCAGTGCGGATTTCAGGTCGGCGGATTTTTGGTATTTGACTGTATTTACTAAGACATAATGGTGGAATGTAATAGGTGGGGATTAAAAGTGTATATAATGGAAGTATTTGTTGTGAGTGAAATAGCCGAGGCCTCAAAAAACGGCCGCATGTTGTGGAATTTTAACTGCGTAATGGGGGAATGTAGCGTGTTGTTTTTCTGGACCTGTATGCAATATAATTTTATACATAGATAGGATTATCTGGGCCAAGTTTGTGCTCTTTTAAGATACAATCATAATTTCCTTTACAAGAGCGGAATCCCCCCATAATATCGGATCCCTCATTGGGATTGTACTCATTTACGAAATCCCGAAGTTTATTAATCTCAAGA
This sequence comes from Stegodyphus mimosarum, assembly GCA_000611955.2. Taxonomy (NCBI): domain Eukaryota; kingdom Metazoa; phylum Arthropoda; class Arachnida; order Araneae; family Eresidae; genus Stegodyphus; species Stegodyphus mimosarum. The sequence continues at coordinate 14,455 of KL823079.1, forward strand.
GAAAGTCTATTTCCGTGTAATCACATTGAAAAACTTGTATACGTTACTACACATGATTTACATTGATATCGAAACTAACAGTAAGCGGCGTCTATTGTTTTTTTTTTTTTTTTTAAATGGCTGGAAACTTTAAAGTCACCAAATAAGTTTTCAAGTAAGTATATGTCAGCGTTTCGAAAGTGAGGTTTTATGTTATCTAATTAAAATTTTGTAGAAAACTTCAAATCAAGACATTAAAAGAATTATAAATGTTTAAATTGTGGTTTAATCCTAGTTAATATTAGTATACGGTACACACACCGGAATTTGGTACACTTTCGGCGACTTTACAATGAACAGTAAACGAAGAGATTTGTGATGAATAGTAAACAGGTCATTTTAGTGTTGGCGACAGTTTTCAAAATCGCGCTAAGGAACCGTACCGTATACTAGAATTATAGTTCCCCCCCTGTTCATAACCTGTGTATGTATGTGTATTTATATATATTTAAATTTTTATGAACAATCTGTATGCATACGGCAGTGATATC
>KK122287.1:0-39739 GCA_000611955.2 Stegodyphus mimosarum
AATTTTGCTTAAAAAGCAGAAAGGCAATTAAAAACTAATAAATCTAACAAATGAAAAAATAGTGTCTTTTCCCATTTCAATGTTCGGTTGCCAAACGTGTATTCGTATATTATATATATATATTTTAATATATTTGTAACTAACTGACATTTTAAATGACGATCGTTGTAAATTTACGCGCTTAGTTGTTTCATAAGCTACTAAATTTCTTTTTATTCAAATACGTCAGCTTCAATTGCATAGGCACGGTGTGAGGAAAGCAGGAGAAACAGAACTAGAAACATTGTACAATCAAGCAATGCACTAAAATACTTTCGCATTCAAAAAAAAAAAAAAAAAATCTCCCCTAATTTCCCCCTCCCCTTCGTCCTTCAAAGGAGTCTTCCCAGGAAACGAATCCGTGATGTTAACAAAAGGTAAGACACCCCAGAAGCTATTTTAATGGTTTAGAACCATCAGAGTCGACCAAAACGTGGTGGAAATACCTGGTATGTGTTCGTATACTATAAAGGCGCTTCTTGAAGCACTTAAGATATCAATCTCTTCCAGGTAAAAGGAAAGCGGGAAATTCTGGTATAGCTTAGGACGGCTTATAAAATTCAGTCGTGATTATCAATTAAGCAAGAAAAAACTTTATTCTCTGGTAGTAATAATAATAACTGCATAATAAGTGCAAAAATGTTTTCATTTCAATAACTATTTTCTGATATTTAAACGTACATTTGTACGATAACAGATATAAAAAAAAAAACATGTCAATAAATTTATTCTATAACCTGACATATTTTTCTCACAATAAGCTTCATTTTTACTTTAAAATACAATCTCGCAAATTTAAAGTATAAAAGTAAGAATTTGAAGAAAGAGAACTAACTATGAACACAGAAATGTCACCTAGTAGGTAAATTAAATGGTACTGTTCTGTTACTGGGATTGGATTCAGAAATGTACGTATGTGAGTATCTGTGTATATGTATACACACACATACATTCGTACGTACATATATGCATATATACATGAACACATCGATACTTACATGCATACATACTAATATTTCTGAATCCGGTCCTGACTTTCTTTCCTCGCACCAAGAACCGCGTACCAATTAAATATCTATTACTTCATGCAGTGACAACATCTATCTTTTATAAATTACAACGAAGCTGTTAAAGTTATGAGCTATATATAATTTTAATTTATACCAACATTGTCGAAAAAGTTAAATGAAGATTTATATTATAAGAAGTGCTTTTATTAACTTTAAATCGCTCCATTGTTTAATCAATAGAAAATTGATTAAATGTGAAAAATTAATTAAAGAGCTGATGCTTTTGCTGAATGACAACGCTCTAAGAAGCTCTTCTTTCTGCTTGTGCATGGAAGATAAATGAAAGATCTTACATTTCACGGAGTAGCAACTCTCACCAGCTTTTAGATTCTTTACTCATCCATCAATTTTTTGAAGCACATTAATGTCTACAAATTTTGCTTTTCTAATACAGAATTTTAATCCTTGAGTTAAAAAAAATACATCTCCTTCAAGGTACAATAATGATAACAAACGTGAACAAATTATTTGCAAGCAAAATATGTGCTAGCTCAATTCTCAGTTTTAACTGATTGTGGCAAAGAGGGTGAGAGATATTTGCCTGAAGAAAGAGGTGATTTTATGAAGGACTTCAAGGATTTAAACTGGTTCATGCTGTACACGAGGAAAAACAATGAAAATGCCATGCAGTCAGTCTTGAAATTCGATCCGGACTAAATTACTGGTGCCCAACGGTTGTATCCATTTGTCTACAGGTGGGCTCACTTTCCTTTATTTCTGGAAAATTAATTTTAGAATCGTCACTTTACTTGGATTTTTTATACTTAATCATGCATTTTGCGTAAATACGTGCTTATATATCTTTGCTGTTAGGTAAAGTTTTTCATTAATAATTCAGTTATGTTTAGCTCACTGTGAAAATTTTCGGGCGTCATTCAGCATTCATCTATATGATGACTATAAATTAATTACTTCTTCATCCATTGAAAAATGGTCCAACTTTCCCAAATAACTGAGAAAACAGGGATTATTTTATACGCTATTTAATGTCTTTTATCCCGCTAATACGACAAACTTCTTTCTTAGTAAAATATATAAAAAAACAAATTGTCCATGAATATGGAAGATTACTCAGATGGTTTGGGATTGATTTTCCTCTTAGTGAAAGCAGTTAAGTATATACATTAACTAAAATCCTTCTAATAGCTTCGCTTTAATTATTTCTACCTTCCAAGAGTAAGTACGTAAAGTCATTAGGATTTTTGAGACAGGAGACGTGAAAAAGGAACAATGCCCTCGCTGGGACTCGAAACTGAACTTCTCGAATACGTGCAGAGTGTGCTACCGTGAAACCACGAAGGCATGTAGAAAAGAGCAAGAAAATACCTTATATACTCCCTCATTCAAACCGGCCACCTCTCCAAATCCTGGTGGGAAAGAATGATCATCCACCACCTTTTAGTTCGGGCGCCACTGTAGAGTCATTAGGATTTTTGAGACAAGAGACGTGAAAACTGAGCAATGCCCTCACCGGTTCTCAAACCTGGACCTCTCGAAAACGCGCCGAGTGTGCTACCGTGACACCACAAAGGCGTGCAGAAAGGAGAAAGAAAATACCTCATAAGTATGCTTTCGCGAAGGATTTCGTAAAGGAAACTGACTCGTATCCACGTTACACTTAAGGAAAAACCATAAACAGTCCCTTCTCTGGAATTAGAACCCATCTCAAACTACCAGTGTTCAGCGACTTAGCCACTCAACCGCTAGTGGCGTTTATTAGTATTTGTATCAAATGACTTTGTAAAATAACTGCGTAGATGCAGTTATTAGGTAACAACGAATTAATATATTAATTAGGTTCTCAGTATAAAGAAAAACTTTCATTCAATTTATCGCTATCAGCACTGACATTTGGAGAGGAAATAATTTATTTTCTGATAATAAAACATCTTTCCAACTGTAATATTTTGGGCGAAAAATATCTAACACTTCCACGCACTTATTTTTTCAAATCTCTTATATTCCATTAAATATAAAAATAAAAGACTTATAGATTTCTTTCTAAAAGAAGTCCAAGACACGGCGGAGAATTTCACACATTGCAGATTTTAAAATTTCGGTTGCATTCCAAATTTTAATAAATTGTTTAAACAAAGTTTCATAAAGTAGAAAGAAAATACCATTAAAAACTTCACTTGAAATACGAAGGCAAACAAAAAGTTAATTTTGACATTATATATCTTTTTCTTGTTGTTGAGAAATCAGAAATTGTAACCAAATTTTAATACGAAGATCAAATAGTCAATTATATATAATATGATTTATTAAAAATGCATTTTTCATTACATTTCTGAATTTTTCCTATTTTTACTAAAGATTTTGGGATACCGACTGAGGATTGGGCTTTCGTTACTACAATGTACCAGAAGGCACACAGTTGTCAAACGATTTGTCATCATTCAAAAACCTTGCAGAATAATATACATTTGCTCTCTGACAATAAGCCTTTACTCAGAGGGCTCTTCCGTAAAGTGCGCTATTCAAACAGATTTCACACCCTAGCTTAAGAGCTTTATGCAAATGACATTAAGATGATGCAAATGATTATGCAAATGATTAAGAGCTTTGTGCAAATGACAGCCGCCTGCGGAAACGCAGGGGGAAAGAAGACCTCGCGTAGCGTCTCAACACGTCTTAAGCATTTATCGGAACCTTGCCTGCATGTATACAAGTCTTAATCATTTTTCGAGAATTTCAGTTCCGTGTATACGCGTCTTAAGCATTTTTAGAGCGATTTCTGAAAACGTTTAAAGGCGTCTTAAGCAGTTAAAGGGTTAAAATTAACTTGTTATTTAAAATAAATATAAATCCCTACATTTGTCTATGCCAGAATTTAACAGACTTGGATAATGGTCCTTAAAGACCTGTTACAAAATGGTAAATTCTACAACTTACAAGATCTGTGCCCCGTTTACATTCAACATACAAGAATTTAAATGATTACAGACAAAAATTTATCTTCATAGCTCTGTTGGACTTCTTTAGTCATCTTTCAGGTGGTAAGAGGGTTCAGTCAACTCCTTCCAGTCATCTGGAAGGAACAATTATGAATACATGATTCTAAATAACATGTAAATTTCACAATACAATCTTTTATTAAGTTCTAGCCTTTTTAGCGTAGCTTTCTCGGCTGTTCCGAACATTACTGTTTTTTATGCCACAATCATTCAATTCACTTTCATGCTTAAATTTTAAACTTTAATCCCCTTATGGCTTTCCACAAGGTGGGGTGTGAAAACGCCAGTTTTCTGTGTTATAGTGGACAAAATGTCCACCTAAACGCACATCGACTGTTAGCACATAACAACCTTCTTAGACACACCCTAAATTCATTTCCAAGTTCTCCATGAGCTAATAAACATGAAAATTAATTAGAGTGTCAGCGGAGAGCTCTACAAAACACATGCATACGAAAATATTTTCTTCATTCATCTTAAACGCATGCAAACTTTCGCTCCAAAATCGCATGACTTGATTTAACGATTTAACTACAATTTCTTTTCCGCGACTCAATTTAAACTTTGAATGTATTCACTTTTGTTGAAGTTTTAGTACTAAATACATATTATATCTGCTTTTTTGAGCTTTAAACTTTCATTAGAAGTATCATTTAACACAAAAGTTATTTCAACCTTTTACACACAAATTATTTTTCAGACAATAGAGAATAACATGAAAATTTTACTTGAATGGATCCTTTTCTTCGCCAAAAGTTAGAACCTAAAGTAAATTTTCATTAAGAAGAACTAATACGAAGCTCCTTGTATCACGCAAAAATCTTCTGGCGAGTTAACATAAATAGTATTTCGACAAAGAAAACCCAACTACTAGTTCTTTACATAACATAACATAACAATTCTATAATACACTATACTTTGTGCTTTCGCCAAATAAAGCTGAATTAACTTTAGTCCTCAATCGAGGCAATAGCTTTTATCCTGTAACTTCCTATTAAACATTTTCGTGCAATTTTACATAAAAGAAAAGCTTTATAGAAAAATTCACTTATCCTTGTTTTGTTTTGAAGCTTGGTATTCTGGCATCCGCTTCACGCAGAAATCTGTCCATGTCGTGTGGTTCATCGACGAGACTTTCCGTCTCTGCTTCCTGTCCCCTGGTGGGAATTGATTTTTTCTTTTTTCCCCTCTGATGAGTGGTCTCTTCGGATCTCCTGGCGGTAGATCTTGTCTTTTCCTTTTATTGTGAGGCAGACTGGTTCTTTGTACGTCGGTAGTTGACGACGGTTGTCTGTTTCGATTTTTGATGTTTTCCTTCAACTTCGGCAGGCCTCTTCTTCCTTTTTTCGACGGGTGGTCTTGTTTGTGGTTTTCTCTCAGTCTGCCACCTCCTTGAAGTATCTTGGCGCTGTCTGCTGCGAGATCTTGTGACGACACGGCGATGCTTGTTCCTAGCCGGGACGTTTGTTTCACCCTTAAATTTTTTTCTGCGTTGGATCTTCCACGCGTTGAGGTATTCTTTTCTTCGGAATTCTTCGGTTGGTTTGGAAACTTGTAGCTTCTTTCGTTCTCTGTTTTTTTGCGGGTGCTGGATTTTGTGGTGCTGTGAGAATTGTCTTTGGGAAAGCAGCCTCTTCTAAATCGGAAGCCTGGAAGAAATCATGTAAGACATCGAAATCTTTACGTTCATAATATTTTTTCAATTGATTTGGACTAGCCTTTATTCTTTCTCTCGAATCTGTTTTTAAGTAGATCACCGCTCCAACGATTTGCTGTACTACATAAGGTCCTTCAAATTCATGGGCGAATTTTGATACGACGTTTTCAGGTGCACTAGACAGAGTGAATTTTCTTTTCAACACCTTATCATATCGATAGGATTTTTCTTTGTCTCGCTTGATTTTAGTTCTATCGCATGGTTGCAATTTGTGTATTCCCTGGCTTATCCGAAAATAATGTATTAAATCTACTTACAATTTGTTCCAGCTTGGCTTTTTCATCTTGTTTTAGATGTTGGAAATCTATGTCAGGTATCTTTACTTCTTCCACCAGCTTTGCCACCATACCCAAGAAAATAGAGTTTTCGGCGAAATTTATTGTGGCGTTCACCGACCTGAGGAACTCTACCTAAAATGACATGGTTTTGCAAGTTTTTGACAACAAAAAATAATACTTTTAAAGTTTCATTTTTTACCTGAACTTTCAGTGATAGCTTTCCGACGCATTCACAAACTTTCCCTTGGGCGGCGACAACTTCTGTGCTACAATTTTTAAACGATTTTATTCTTCGGAAATTTCTATAGTAGAAGTTGTGGCTTATAAAATTTTCTTCCGCGCCGGTGTCGACGAGTGCTTCTACGGGTGCATCGTTTAAAAGAACCTCGATTACCAGTAGTTGGGAGTCCTTTACTACCACGGTATTTACATATATTTTAGAGGAATTTTGCGATGCACATGGGGTCTGAACCCTTAATTTCTCAGGCCCTTTATTTGTTTAAATTAATTTTTCTTCCTGATGTTTGCTGGGTGAGCTGGCGGTCTTTGGCTTTACAGTTTTCATTCTTGCTTGTTGACGGCCTGGTAGGAAAACGTTTTACTCCATTGTATTTGTTTCTCTCTGCGGCCGGTTGTCGGGAGAAGTGCTGATAGTAACCCTGGGTAGGAAATCAGGAATTTTCGGCTATCCGCCGGTTCTGAAACTTTACAGCTAATTCGAATAATTCTTCCAGCGTTCATAGGTTTCTCAACTCAACGAAATCTTGTACTGCGGGTAATAATCTTGGTAGTATAATTTCAATTACTTCATTATCGGGCTTCCTTCCATATAGCATATTCACTAGTTTGACTTTACGCAGGATAAACTCAGTAAGGTGTTCAACTTTTCGTTGATTAAAGCTGTACAGCTCGGCTTCCAGTTTCGCACGATCCTAAACGATTGGGAAGGCCTTCAGGAGTGCCGCTTTGAAATTTTCAAAATTGTAGGTAAGGCTTCCGAATTCCCCGAGTAAGAATTTTCCGATCCCTTTCCACCATGATTCCGCCTGTCCTCGGAGGGCACTGGAGGCGATGGCTACCTTTTGCCTTTCTGGTACCGGATACAACTGAAAGTGCGTTTCAAGCGATTCAAGGAATGAAGTGACGGAGTTTTTACCGTCGAATACTACTGCTGGCTTGATAGCTGCTCGCGTCGTCTGTATTAAAAAGCCAAAACCATCCAACGGGCTTGTCACCATCTGGTCTACGGCTTCTGCCTCTTGTAGGGATGATTGTGAGTCTTGATTACTGGCTATTGGGTTCGAGTTAGAAATTCGGGCGCCAGTTGTAACGTTCTACCTTCCTGCTGTTGTGTAGAACTTTAAGAGATAGTGATTGCACTGACGAAGGGCTAAAACTGCCCTTTATTAAACTCTTTAACTTTACAATGTGCCAACATGACGTTAACATACTACGCCTCAACTTGGGCGGTAACTGAAACAGTAGAATCAAACTTAAAATAAGAGATATTCACAATAGTAGAACTACACTACAAGGCTTATATAATCCTTTAGCCTACAGCGCGTAGAGGAGTCTAGTAGCCGCAAGATACTAGCGCTTAAGTCACGTCAAAACCAGCAGTACCTGCCAAACAGAAGTTTGCGTATAAGCACGCACGGTAATATCCCGGACTCTCTCTTTCTCTACTGGAACGTCGATATTTAACTTATTCTTCTACTGGTAGAATTTGCATTTCTTGCACGCGCTACTAAATTTAAATATTCTGGCACTGACAATTAGGAGAATGAAGGCTTATAGGGAAGTAACTTAAAATTAAAATTAACTCGTTATTTAAAATAAATATAAATCCCTGCAAAGTAATTTCCTTTTCAAGGTCAGTATTTTCTTGTGGATGTTTATCGAAAATATTTCTGAGTTTTTCGGCATGCAATTCAGCTATATCTGCTTCAGAATGATAAGTTTGACCCATGTGACCAATTGAGTGCGTTTGGTTTGTTGTGGTTTTCCGCAGAGATCTAGCAATTTTTCAAGTTGTATCCGTCGTTAAATCAATGTTTTTCGAGTAAATTATCCCGAATTTGGGATCTGTGATTTGAGATTTTTTTTGTTTAATTTTCTGTTAAAACCATTAACTTGCCGTTTTTCTATAGGATCGCCTGTAAGTTGCCATCTTTTTCAATGTCTGTTACGTTCTTTAATGATGCTTTTAATATTTTGAGGGATGGCATAGGAGTTCTTTTTTTTAATACTATATGTAGTATTTTTAATGGCGGTTTGTATCTTCCTATATAATTTAGAGATTTCATTTTCAATGGCACTGCAGTGTTGCATTGAGGAATGACTATTAACAGTGTTAAGTTGATCAGTATACATATTCCAATTGACTGTGGTAGTTGCTTTTGGAAGTTGTAAGGTTTATTATAAGTTTACTAACAGTTATTTTAAGTTTTGTATCTTTGTTATTCTAATTTCAGCTTACGATTTCCTGCCAGAATGTAAATTCAGAAACGCAGATAATGCAAATGAGAAAGAGTACTATTTAAGCCGTGACTTAACCGACTTCAAGAGAGAGAGTCTAATTCCCTGACTAGCGCGCGTTTGCCTTCTGGCTATGTCTCTCTTAGCTATTACTGCGCTCGGCCTTATCTTAGGCCCTTGCTAGGCTTCGCCGATTTAATTAATACTTAGGGGCAAACTAGTTAGATTCTGATAGCTTCGACTATATCCTTTAAGAGCTTTAGTTAAGCTAATTTTAGTTCAAATTATTAGTATTTTAAGTTCAAGCCCGAGTGGCGGCTTTATGTAAAGTTCGAAGTCGGAACTGACTTGTAAATATACTGAGTAATAAAGGGTTTTAAACCCTCCTTAAGACTCGCATGTTCTGTTCACACTTAAGTAATTATTCGCTTGTTAAGTGTTCGTGGGGTTTGAAGTTAGAACTAAACATTTAAAGAGGAAACCCTACAATTGGCGCCCGAAATTGTTCTTAACGAACCATGCCGTTGGGTACGGAAAAGTTCTCGTTGACCCCTCCAACCTTTCAGTTACCTCAAGCACAACCAAACCCGATGGAGGGATTTGGATTCATTTTAGAAAGTATGAGAGCGTCAATGAAGCCAACAGCAACATTCGACTGTAAAGGATTCGACGGTAATGACCTTTCTGGAACAGCTGGATATACACTTTACGTTATATCCTGTGAATCAGCCACAGAGAATAATCATCGCGACGACGAATTTAAGTGGTCAAGCCCTCAACTGGTTCAAGAATATTGGCAAAAATTTGTTGGGCGATCCACGATCCGAACTTGGGAGAATTTTAAAAATTCGCTATTGAAAGCTGCCCAGTTATAAAAGACAGCGCAAGACTCGAATCTGAGCTATTTAGTAAATACCAAACTAATGGGGACGAATTAACGGATTTTATCTTAAGGAAAATTCATATTGTCAAATTATTATACGGGAAAAGGCCCGACAATGAAACTATCGAAATAATTTTGCCGCGTTTGCTTCCGCCAATTCAGGACTTTTTTAAAGTTAGAAACCCTCAAACACTGGAAAACTTATTTGAACTAGCTGTTAAATTTCAGAGTAAGAGAACAGCGGAAAACGCTTGTGCGAAGAATTTTATGCAGAATTCAAGGTTTCACAATCAAACGAAACCTCAGGTTCAGCAGAGTTACGACAAGAGGGGAAGATAAGGAAGCCGAATACAAGGAAAGCCGGTCAGAATAATGCATGGCGAAAGAAAGGATTTAAACTAACCACGGTGACTAGGAAGAGGGTGACGTCACAGTGTGGGAAGGTAAATCCCTCAGAAATCAAACTGAATACGGTATTCGTACAAAATTTGGCCTTGCCAGAAATTCAAATACCACTAAACGACGTCCCTATGACCGCCTTACTTGAAACAGGGGCTCAATACAGCTTCCTTTCCAGGATATTTTTAAAAAACATTTTCGTCGATATAGACTGTTCAAGACAACTGGAGAACGTGTGATTGCTGCCGAAGTAAAACTATGCGTCTGCTTGGGAAAGGTGGGGCTGTATGTCCAAATAAAAAAAAGAGGTTCAGAAAATAAACTTTCTCGTGGTCAAAAATTTATTAACCGCAGTCATATTGGAGGTTGATTTCTTGCGCGCAGCTAGCTCGAATATTAATTTTAAAGATTTTACCTTACAGGTCAAAATGGACAAAATTCAAGAAGAAAAAATTGCGGTCCCGGAGGTGAATCTAAGTCACCTCGAAGAAGGAAAAAAAGAACGAATTCAACAGTTGGTAATATCTTTTCTAATTTATTTCATGACAAATCTGGCTTCTGCCAGATTGTCTCGCATAACATAGATACGGGTAATGAGCCCCCAGTTCGGTGGAAGCCGAAGATATTTTCGAGCAACACATTAAGAAAATGCTTTGCAGTAAACATTAAGAAAATGCAAATTGCAGTAAAACCCGAGGATGTAGAAAAAACAGCGTTTATCACAAAGTCAGGCGTGTATGCCTTTCTGAGAATGCTGTTTGGCTGAAGCGGAGCTTCGGCTACATTTCAAAAAGTTATGGATATTATGTTAAGGCCAATTTTGGGAAAAAGTACTGTCATTTATCTCGATGGTATTATTGTAACAAGCGAAACCTTAGAAGAACACATTAACCAGTTCACCGTTCTGAAAATCGCAAACATTTCGTGCCATTTTTCTCCTCACAAAGTTGAAATTTTTGTGTCTAAAACTGGCCTCAGAATATTTCTTTCCCCCTTTCACCAGCTGTGAAAACCTATTTAGAACTTCTATTCAAATCAGATTGAATCGCGTACCTGTCACACTGACGGACGCTGAATAACGACCCCCTAATGAGGACCATTAAACAGAAAGACTAGCGTATTCCTTAGATTAGATATTTTCCCCTTTGCTTCACTTCCTACACCCAAACCCAAATCTATTGCAATCTGTTACAATGTACTGATTTTACAGTTGTCAAGTAACATCTTTATTTAAAGCGAAAATAAGTGTATTAGCTAGTAGCGCCTATTTGAAATATGCTTGAATTGTGTTTTATTATTTTCTTGATGCAATGTAGTAAAAATTGTGATCCGTATATTTTTATATATTTAATTAAATGATTTATTTCCTTTATGTGAAAAAAAAAATCTTTCTTTAGCTTAAATATTTAAGGTTCTTTTTAAAAATTGCAATTTTTTAATTTAGAGGGTTTTTGTTTTCAGTTTATTGTACTTTTTCTACAGCAAAGAAAGTTTTGATTATGTGAAGCGCCTATTTCAAAGAGTAAGAAAGTAGCAACTGTTTTTAGAGGTTCTTGTTGAATAGATTGCTAGAGGAGTGACCATTCTTTTAATTAATGGACTAAGAATTCAACAATGTTAAGGAGCACATTTTTTATCATTTTTAATTTTTAAAATTATAATCGTTGCAACTGTCATTATAATTCCATTAATACTCCCTTTTCCTTATTATATCCAAGAATATATATATTCAAGAATAGATAAAATATATATATATATATATATTCAAGAATAGATGGAATATATATATTCAAGAATACATAGAATATATATATTCAAGAATAGATGGAATATATATATTCAAGAATACATAGAATATATATATTCAAGAATAGATGGAATATATATAGTCAAGAATTATTATTATTTTGAGAAGACTGCCGTCATAAAAACCTTTCAGTCTCCTTAAAGTTTGATTAGGTGAACTAAAATACTTATCTAAACTTATTTCTTAAGGTTTTGATATAGGTAGGTTAAAAATATGAAACACTCACATTATACCTTGTATATTTTAAATGATATTGTTTGGAAAAATTCGGCGGTTGCGCCTGTATGTAAGCTTTCCGGCATAGCACTAGGGTTGCCATAAAATAGTGAATGGTAGGGTTGCCAGATTGGCGACTTTATCGCCCATATGGCGACCAAATTGGCGATATTCCATGGTCCAATCAGGAAGCTTCTAGAATAACTTCCTGTCGAGATATTTCTCGAAACCTGTGGAACCTAAGGAAAAGCTATATAAACCCTTGCGTTTCTGAGAGCGGTTATTCTGAGAATTGTATGAGAATAGCTGCTTACTGTGAGTGCTAAGCTTCGCAAGAGTTTTGTGAACGGAAAGCGATCGGGATAGTGCTTTTCCGTGAAGCTACCTTTACAGTATAGCTTGACAGTGTATTGGTGATTGTTCCACGGTGTTCATTATAAGTTTAGTGTTGCCGTGAAGCTACCTTTACAGTTACAGCCTGAAGCTGTGTTGCTGATTGTTTCAGCGTATTTATTGTAGATTTTCGACGCTTTTAAAGGTAATTTTGGAACTGTGCTGTAAATAGTGATTCTTGTAAATAAATTGTGCTTTTTATTGTTCTGCATCGTGTTTTCATCGGATACTCTCAAATCCACGAACCCGTATAACGCAACAATATAATTATGTATAAAATCGAGTTTTTCACTTTGTTTTGTTTCTGTTAGCATAAGCCTGTAAGTGTTAAGTAAACACTGAGAAAACGTATAACAAATTACAAATTATAATATACCAGAACTTTATTCTTATTTACGCATTTCTCTACGACTTTACAATGAAGGCATACCTAGTTCTACTTAAAGAAATTAAAATTGTATTTGCAAAATAATCGTTTATGAGGTAGAGATATATTATGAGGTTTGTTTATGAAATGTGATTGATAATTATTTTGAAGATAATGTATATAAAAATTTTATAAAATTTTGTGCAGAATAAGTATGATTAGTATTTTTTGCAAATGAAGACATACTCAGAAAAACTTATTCCATATATCTCCCGCATGTAATTATTCCAGTCTACAACAATCTTACTGGACATTTCTAACTCTTCTAAGCAAAATTTAACATTTCCTAATTCTTCACTTTAGCAGTACACAAATCTTTCTCCTGTAGGAAATGGCAAACGACTATTCTCGAACCGAAAAAGTACATATTATCGAAAATGTTTTGTACAAAATATAGTTACACATTTAGGAAAGAACTAAAATAAACAATATAGGAATCCAAATTTCATACATTACTGTTGTTTCTTTTAATATTCCCGAACTTTTAATGCTATAGCTTTCTCAATTAATAAGATTTAAGAAAATAGAAAGGTATCGATTAAAAAGTAAAATAAACATTAATAGTACAAGTTTTGAAAAATGAGATGTAACTTCGAAAATTTCAGTTCAACAATGTTATCCACAATCGGCGCAGCATAGTCATAATGAAATTTAAAGCAAGTAATATTTCCATCTGTGTAGGTAAAGTGATAAAGCAAAACGCATATATTAGGTATAACATTTCAGTGCTATTTAAAGTTCAGAGAATAACATACAGATCATATCCTTGGGGAATCGTTAGGAATTGAAAAGAGAATTTAAAACTTTTAAATCCCTTTGTTCGTTAATAGAAGAGAGAAAGCTGTTGTGGATCTCATAAGACGTGTTGAGGGGGTATCCATTCGACGAAAATGATCCCTCATCCTTTACTTTACTGAAACAACCCCGCTGCGATCCTACTGCAGCACCTCTGAGAAGATAAGTGTGACTAAATAACCCGTCAATCACCCCTTTTCATTTTCGACTCATTCTTGGGGGCTGGAAAAAGACGCTGCGACGTATGTCGGTCTAGCCCAAAGACTTTACGGTCTAGCCCAAATTTCAGCCCGACGAGAGTCTGCCGTTACTAACGGATGACGATGAATTTTTTCTGAACGTATCTCTCTCGGGGCAAACGGTGAACTGGTTAAACATTTGGAGGAAGTGCTCACTTTATTGCATGAAGCGGGCCTTAAAGTTAATCCTAGAAAGTGCAAGTTTGCCGCCAAGGAATTGAGGTACCTCGGCTATAAAATCTCGAAAACGGTATAGAAACTAACAATTCGAAAATTTTAGCGATCAAAAGTTATCCACCGCCAAATACGGCTAAAACGTTATCCTCCTTCTTGGGCATGTGTTCTTATTATAGGGTATTCATTAAAGATTTTGCTAAAATAGTTGAACCTTTGCTGGTGCTTAAACGAAAAAAGACTAGGTTCACATGGACAGCGGAGGCGAACACGGCGTTTGAGGAATTGAAACACGCCTTAATTAACGCCCCGGTTCTTAAAATCAAAATTTCGAAATATCAGCAGACACTTCGAACTACGCAGTTGGCGCAGTTCTTTCCCAAAACGGGAAGCCAATAGTTTTCTTTAGCAAGACGCTTAACCAAACTCAGCTAAATTATACTGGAACTGAGCGGGAAACTCTCGCAGTTCTACTAGCGCTGCAAAATTTCGGGTGTTCTTTGAAAGTGCCCCAATAACTGTGTATTCAGATCACGTGGCAGTTGGTCGCCTATAATCGGGAAAAAAGCTTTCGCCTCGGCTCATACGTTGGACACTAAATTTGCAAGAATTTAACTTAAAACACACGCCGGGGAAAGAAAATGTAAATGCAGATGCCCTGTCCCGCATTAAAATCGATGAAGATGGAAATACAATTAAATGTATGATGCTAACTGCAAAAATAATTGAATCCCGGGAAACAATAATTGCAGAGTTAAAGACGGACCCTGAATTTAAAGATATTTATGCGTACCTGGAAGATACCGAAAATTCCGACCATGTAGACTTAACGGCTATTCGCAATATGGCAGCTCATTATGAAATTATAGATAGATTGCTCTTTTATACGAAAACTATCAACGATAATCAAGAATTGCGGCCGGTAGTCCCAACAAGTCTACGCTCTACGCTTAAGTATATTAGAGGAGCTCCGTGACTCGAAATTAGGAGCCCATTTGGGTGTGAGAAAAAAACTATAAAGGGTCCGCGAAGCGGTATATTTTCCGCAGTTATACAAAGTTGTGACGGCGTATGTCAGGTCATGTCACTTGTGTCAATTAATTAACGACGTTAATTACAACCCGGTCGGGTACTTAAATAGCATAAAAACCACGTTCACAACCGAATTGGTTGGCATTGATTTGCTTGGTCCCTACCCCAGAATAAAGATTAATAAAAACCAGATCTTGTTAACCGTCGTGGATCATTTCTCAAAGTGGGTAGAAATAATTCCCCTTAAACGGGCTTCAACAAAAATAGTAGCAGATTCATTTCTAAATAGATTTATTTTAAAATACGCGGCCCCAGTAAAAGTAATATCAGATAATGGTAGACAATTTGTAAGTAATTTATTTGAAAACCTGTGGACAGGCCTTGGCATACGCCATCTAAAAATGGTACCTTATAGACTGCAGTCAAATATTGCGAATAGCGTAAATAAAAATATAGTTAAAATTATTCGGGAATATGTGAGGAACTATCATGACCGTTGGGACAGCTGCGTCAATGAATTAAGCTTTCCTTAAGAACAGCAAAGCATAACACGACAAAAAAAAAACCTGCAGAACTATTCCTAGGAAGGAAAATTTTAACGCCTCTGGATAAGCTATTTTTCGTTTAACAAAGACAGGAAGAGTTTAAATTGAATGATGTCCGGAAAATTATAAATGATGCCATCAAAAATTCAGATGCGGCGAGGACAAAACAACAGTTATATTACAATAAAAACCGACGTGAAATAAAATACATCACAGGACAAAAAGTTCTAAAACTAAAGCATTCCTTGTCATCGGCAGCCGAAAATAGGGTGGCCAAACTTGAGCCCAGGTTTGAGGGCCCTTTTATCATAGAGAAGATAAAATTTTCAAAGGTTTACTTAAAATCAGGAAACGTTTTAATGACTAAAGTCATTAAAAAAGAATTTCTAGAAGTTTAAAATTTTGATATTAAGGACTTCCAGTTAGAATTTTAAACTGTTAAACAAGGTCGTTTAAGACCTTAGTTTTTCGAGTAGTTAAATTCTGGTGGTGAAGGATGTAAGGTTTATTATAAGTTTACTAACAGTTTAAGCTTTGTATCTTTCCTATCTTATTCTAATTTCAGCTTATAATTTCCTGCCAGAATATAAATTCAGAAGCACAGATAATGCAAATGAGAAAGAGTACTATTTAAGTCGTGACTCAATCGACTTCAAGTGAGAGAGTCTAATTCCCTGACTAGCGCGCATTTGCCTTCTGGCTGTGTCTCTCTTAGCTATTTTTGCGCTCGGCCTTATCTTAGGCCTTTGCTAGGCTTCGCTTATTTAATTAATACTTAGGGACCAACTAGTTAGATTCTGATAACTTCGGCTATAAGAGCTTTAGGTAAACTAATTTTAGTTCAAATTATTAATATTTTAAGTTCAAGCCCGAGTGTCGGTTTTATGTAAAGTTCCAAGTCGGAACTGACTTGTAAATATACTGAGTAATAAAGGGTTTTAAACCCTCTTTAAGTCTGACGTGTTCTGTTCACACTTAAGTGATTATTCGCTTGTTAAGTGTTCGTGGGGTTTGAAGTTAGAACTAAAGATGTAAAGAGGAAACCTCACAAAGTGGTGGGTAGAAACCATAAAAATCAAAAATAACAGGAAGGTGGTCAGAGGATAATTCTTTTAAGACTTCAAGATTTGGAATATTGGGTAAATTTTTCACGAGAATAATATCAAGTATATCTCCACGTTCGTTCGATGCATAATGCGTTGGTTGATCCGAGGCAATAAGTTTTATATCATTATTTAAAATGTAAGTATTCAGGGTGTTTCCATTTCTATTGGGTGTTCTGCAGTTCCAGGCTAAGCGCTTTGAATTTAAGTCTCCTGCGATACGTAAGGGGTAATTATGATTTGTGTGTAGATCCAAATTTGTTGAGTTTAGACTATTTGATAGAGGGTTATAAACAGAAATAAATAAATACGGTTGGATGAAACCACTACAGATGAGTGCAGCAACATTTTCAATGGAGAAAGAGCTATTAATATTTATCTGGTGGCTTGATGTGGCGTTTTATGATGATCGCATTTCCGCCTCCTCTATTGTGAGTTCTGTCTTTTCTGATGACGTTGTAACCATGTAAACGAAACTTGTTACAAGGACGAAGGTGTGTTTCATTTACAAGCATTATATCAATACTATGCTTAGTAGGGAAGTTAAGAATTTGTAATTGTTGGTTTCTAATTCCGTTTGCGTTGAAATAATTGATTTTTGAAAAGCTGTTTGTAGCTGAAATAAAATTGCCAATATTCTGAATCGGTCTAAAATTCATAATTTAGGTTGGTAAAATAATCTATGGCAGACATGCCGACTTCTAATTTATCCAATATTGCTTTAGCTGATTTAAATTTATTGAAGAATTCCTTCACTTGCATAAATTGTAGTTTTAATCACTCAAAGAAATTCAATTAGTTAGGCTTTGTTTCAGGTGTAGCTTTCTCTGTTCTGATTGGTTTGTTCCAAGCAGAGGCAGTCTGTGGGACTTCTGTGACTTATTCTCCTGACCTGTGCCGGGAAGATTAGGGAATTCTTTTACATTATGTTTATAATTTTGAGTTTTCTGAGCTTCTTTTGGTGCTTTAAATGCTTATATCTGGTTTTTTGACATTAAAAGGATGCTTTGAGCAACCCTTGTACGATGAAACACGATTTCCACTGCAAAGGGTGCAGACTGGGGGCTTATCTCTGTCATTTTTAGTTTGCTTTGCATGTATAAATTTCGTGCGGTTTTGCACATTTAAGACATCTGGGTTTATAATTACGTTTATCCCGAGAGTGCCCATACCGATGGCACTGCACGGGACCTGGGCGAGAATTATATGATTCGATAGCAGCATCAAGGTCTCTTATTTTTTTAACTTGGTAAATTTTCTTGCCTTCTTTATTTAAGTTCCACAAGGAAAACAGGTATTGGGACAATATTTCCTCCTATTATGTGAGTGATCTGGTGAATTTTGAGTATTGGAATACCTTCTCTTTCTAATTCATGTTTTATCATGTCAGGATATGAGTTTCGTGGTAATTTTCTATTACCCCTTTAATTGGCTTCTCACTGTTCACTTTATAAGCTTGAAAGGGCATTGCCAATTCACCTAAATATTTCATGAGTGATCGATAATGTTCAAAGACTCTGATAGTCATATTTCCGCCACTGAGATTGGCTCCACACTTTTTGATGTTACGTTTTCCTCATTCTCATCTTTTAGCTTATCCCAGTCCCCTGCGAAATCAGCCAGGACTATGGGATGGATGTGAGCTACCGTTTTATTCGGCTGTATAAATTCTCCTTCAGCTTGAGTAGAAGCATCCATATTTTCTTCAGGGTTAAAATCCTGAAATTAATTATTTTGGGCTAATGCATCAATTTCAGAATTGGAAAGAATTCTTTTGTGAGTAATCCGTGGAGTAATAAATCACTCACTGTAAGTTAAGTTTTTCTTTGTTTTAGTTTAGTTATTATTTTCCGGAATTACTGTGTAAGGTTTTAGTTTAAACTAACAAAGTTTTATTTTAGTTTGCCTTTCCTATGTGTTCTTATTTCAACTTCCCGTTAGAATGAGCGCGCATTTCAGCTTTATGCTAATTTGAAGTGGAGCCAAGTTTGTAATTAAGCGTTAGCAAGGAACTTCTCGGAGTGAGAGAGCTTTGAGTCTCAGATCACTGCTCTGTTCGACGTTCGCCTGACTAGCTAGTATTTAAATTCTAAGCCTTAGCGCTGTTACGCTATTACTTATTGAAATAATCTAAGTGCGTTAGTATTAGCTTAATCTTGCTACGCACCATTGATCGTTTAGCAAGAGGCCAACCTCGCGTTCATAGCTCTGTGAGCAACGATTACTTAATTTCTACTTAACTTTAGTTTAAATGATTTGATTGTTCAGTTTAGACCCAAGAGCGGTCATTATTTTCTGTTATCCCTCCCGAGTTACTGTATATAATTATGGTTTAATAAAAGAGGATTTTAAATCCTTCTTACGTGCAGTTCTTCTACCACTTAACCACAGTTTTCTACCACAGAACATAGCTGCATTCAGCTCCCTGTTCAAGATCAGGACTTAGTTTAATTCACGAATATGTTCGCCAAGAGTATGCACCGAACACTCAGTCCTGACAACTGTTGTATCCATTGAGTTATTTGGCGTAGTTAAACTATTATTTTCTAATTCTGATTGAGATGCGTTTAAAGCATGAATGGTTTTTTTCTATCTCATTCATATGAGTAATTTGGTCTTCATTTAAGTTAGCTGAGTTTCGCATTGCAAAATACTCAGTATTTAAATTTTGCTTAACTTGCATGATATTATCTGGAGTAATCTCCATTTCGTGTGTTTCGCACCATCTTGCAACGTGTCTAAAAGCCTCCTCTTTATTCATGACAATATGCTAACGTAAACCTAACCAGAAATTGTCCAAGGGTATAACAAAAACATACTTATCATAATTCAAGAAGTACTCTCCGAAGCGAAAAACTCACTAAGCCTAATTAGGCTTAGCTACACGAAAACGCTATTTTTTCAGTTTCACTTATAATAAAAAATCAAAGTCACACTAGATGGAATATCACTTAAATTGCACTAAAAAACTTAGAAACA
Source organism: Stegodyphus mimosarum (assembly GCA_000611955.2). Taxonomy (NCBI): domain Eukaryota; kingdom Metazoa; phylum Arthropoda; class Arachnida; order Araneae; family Eresidae; genus Stegodyphus; species Stegodyphus mimosarum. Next base: position 19,532 of record KK122287.1, read on the forward strand.
CACAAGAAAGCATAAATTCAAGAACTCACCAACTTTTATACTGAATATAACATAAATTGAGTCATCTATGGGATGCCCTCATTCCTAGAATGATGATCCCAAATGGAGTTAGCTTAGAAGGGCTATTAATTTCGTTTTTGAAGTTCTAAGTATTGCTGTAAGCCGCGATTATTGTGCAATTTTGCACAACGTGTCCGCTGTCATCAATTTGATGCCTAGACTGGAGCTTCAGGTAAAAGGAATGCATGACTATAGGTCCTGACGACAGCACTGAACGTGCAGGGGGGAAGTGACTAGTTGTCACGTGAGTAGCAGACATCTGATAAAGCAAGGTGTATACAAAGCAAAGGATTTAGTGAAGTCAATCAAGAGGTGGGCTCACTTAATCATAAATACACGTCGTTTGTCACGTGATGAGTGTTCACAGAATTAAGAGTCTCTCATGGAGAAATAACTGCAATTTTAAAACACAAATATAAATAGCAAGTAGGGAAAAATACAATGAGATGCAGAATAAATGAAAAATAAATACATATGAAGAGATGTTGTCTGTTACATTTGTTCCAGTTTAGATGCGTAGCTTCCTAAGATTTTTAACGTTTCTTTTGTTGTTATTTTTTTACTTTAAGGAATGAATGCTTAAGGAAGTTTGGAGGAAAATAAAATGAAACCAATAGTAACGTAATAAGAGATAAATAACGTATTTATTATTTATCTCTTAAAATCGTTCCTGAATACAACCTGGAGCAGTTAGACCGGAGTATTTAAGTTATGATATGAAAAATTGCAAACATAATTCAATACTTCAGCACTGGTGTATCTCCCTCCCGAGAGTCGCATGGTGCTGGCACCAGGGTGCCTGGGCCGAAGGCCCTACCCCTCATCGAATATCATTAGTAGGTTTCTAACAATATGTATACAAAAAATAGCTTACATTAAATTAGTAATAGTTTTTTTATGATAATCTTAAATGGAGCAGATGCTCACTAGAGTAAAAAATAAAAGAAGATATATGCAGTATTTACAAATTAAAGTCTATACCTCAGCAGTGGTAATTATAATCAAATGTGCAGAAAGCCGAACGAGCTGGTGGTTCTGAAATAAAATACAGAATTGAGCAAGGAAAAGTGCGCACTTTTGGTGTGACAAAATAGAGGTATAAAGGTTACAAAAGACAATTGAATACAATAGTTCATCTATAGAAACACAGGAGAGAGAGAGCAGCAGATACAAAGAGGGACATTAAATACAGAGGAGATCGGATTATGGCATACAATCGTTGAGTATCGCCATGGGGCGATGGAAATTATTATCGTCATATATATCATAACTATACAAGGTGATGGAGGGATTATTTAAATTATATAATCCATCGAAAAAACGTCTGGCCAGGCGAACACAGAACGACCTGACCAGTTCAATTTTTAATTCTTCATGAATTTTAGCATTCCTAATGTACCATGGGGCACATACAATCTGTCTCAGAACACAGTTCTGAGCTGTCTGGAGTTTTGATCGAATGGACTTATTAGAATACGCCCATACCGGGCATGCATAACAAAGAATAGAACGCAACATGGTTTTGTAGATAAGCAACTTATTATCTATAGATAAAACACTGTTTCGAGCAATTAAGGGGTTAAACTGGTGTATCTCGTAAAAGTTAGATCTATACATGAATAACCTTAATAAATAATAAGTGGTTGGTACCAAAGATTAAAGTGATGTTTCATAAAACTGAACGTTTTATCATTTCTTTTTACATCGATATTAAAATCTCAAGTAATAACCCTTGGTATATTTTTGTAGACGCCGGCAAACAAAGATAAAAATTTTTCATCTTTATTAGCAGAAGTTACACTTTTCATAAACGACAATTTGTCATGAACATTGCAAAAATGTCCAAATTCATTATCTTTGAAATTTTGACAAAATATGGAGTGCACAACTGATCAATGTTTTTATTTGACAAGCAAACAGGCGATTAGAATTGATGGAGTAAGCGTGGCCTAACAAAAAAGCAGAGAAAATGTCAACAACCTGACGTCACGATTTACCATTGACACCATGGGATGCGGTAATCGTTGTAGAGACCACGGGATTCTAGTTGCCCCTAATACATTAAATGTTCTCTCTGCATTCCTCAAGAACTTTCAGCAGACATATTAAACAGTAAAAATTTTTCTTTATTTCGAGACTTCAAATATGCATGGAACTCATCGAACAGCCGGTCTCTCTTCTCTCTCTGCGCTTCTACCTAGGCCGTATTTATCAGCACACAACGCGGAAGCGCAAGACGCGCTCCTTATCACAATCATCACAGAGTTTCCCCCCAGTTCCTTTGATGGCAATTCAAAGGAATGGCAACGGAGGATGAAATTTTTAAGAGGATTCGTGCTGTCGAGTATTTGTAGGATATAAAATTAGAAAAATGAAAATGTGATTCAACATTATGACTAGGCAATAATGCATACATATAAAAGTAAAATATAGTCACTTCCAAAAGTTAAGCACGGTGCTAATTTCCGGAAGCCAATCAGAATTGAAGAGGATGCAATTCGCTGCAGAGGTAGATGGAAGTATGCAAATATGTTAGGTAAGAGCCAATCGCGCTTTCATCTCAAGAAATATGCAAAAAAGACAGTCTTATAAGAAGCCAACCATGAAGGGTTGCAGAAGTTGATTGTAAGTGCTGATGGAAGGTGTTTAAAACTTTCGTACAATTTGTTTTCAAGACATACAAGTGTCTATGACTTCCAGAAGACGAATGGAAGATTCTGAGGCTGGCGTGCTGTGGCGCGCATTGAAGCAGGACAGTCGATCACAGATGTTGCTCTTTTCTTCGGCGTTCATTATTGTGTAATTTCACGTTTATGAAAACAATTTCAAACCACGTTGTCCGAAGGCCCGTAGCCGGTCGCCCAAGGGTTACAACCCCAGCGGAAGATCAATGTATTGCTATTGTAGCCAAGCGGAATCGCAGAGCAACCTCCACACGTGTGACATCTATGGTTACAGCGTCCATTGCTAAGGCGATATCTGCAGCTACTGTACGTCGAAGATTACATACGAGTGGACTGTATGCCCGGCTACCTCGAGTTTGTGTTAGTCTATCCGTCCAATCAAGAGAGGCACGATTACAGTGGTGCCGGGAACATGTAAATTGGAATGTGTCTGACTGGGGCAATGTCATGTTTACTGATGAGTCAAGATTTGCTCTGGAGCTAGATGACAAGCGTATAAGGATATGACGTGAACAAAGAGAACGCAATCAGTCCCAAAACATTACCGAACATCACGCATTCCGAGGCGGAAGCATTATGGTGTGGGCAGGGATTTCATTTGGATATCGCACCGACCTGCACATCTTTAAACGGGGTTCTTCGACGGCTCTCCGGTATCCAGATGAAGTCCTAGAACCCATCGTGAGATTGTACGCTGTAGCAGTTGTCCTACTTTTGTTTTAATGCACGATAACGCACGTCCCCATAGAGCTGACTTCGTCGATGACTACCTGGAGAGTGAAGGGATTGCGCGTATGGCTTGACCAGCATATTAGCTCGACCTTAATCCCATTGAAAATCTTTGGGATGCTCTCGGCTGTGCTGTTTCTTCACGTTTCCCAGATCCAGCCACTCTTATTGAGCTGGAAACTACTCTACAAGAAGAATGGCGATTGCTTTATTCTGTGGTGGTTGACTACCTAATTGAAAGCGTGGTTACAAGGTATACAGATGAGGGGGGATCACATACTCTAATAATGCCCTTTTTTCATTTTATGCTGTTTATTTTCACTTTATATATAATTCTGTTTAAGTCTCCAGTATGTCATTATCTGATAACTTACAAAAATTTAATATTGTTTTCATTTCTGTATATAATTACCGATTTTGTTTTGTGCATAAATAGATATGCTACTTTCCTGCCGAATTTTGTGTCAATCAAAGCAGTATTTGTGGATTTTTTTGTATTCTGCACCTTCGTGGTTAACTTTTGGAAGTAAGTGTATTAATAAATATGTGAAAAATTAAATTTGCAACATTTTTTGAAATTGTAATGTAAGAGACAAGTTTCTTTGGAAAGGGTACATGCCTTCCCGATCTTGTGACAGTTCGTGTCTATACTATTCGTAGTCTAAAATATTCGTAACTATTCGTAGTCTGAAAGCTATAACTATTCTTCGTCTATAATTATTCGTAGTCTGAAAGCAAATAGGCCGGTTTCACACGGTCTATGGATACAGTAGATTTAATGCCAGTTATTTCAATTGTGAAGGTTTTGTCCGTCCTAATAAGGACTTTGTGCAGACTTGAGTATGGCTGGCACAGCGGTGGCTTTACTTTATTGATACGTAAGTATACATATTTGCCCTATTTTAGGTTCGAACTTACGTAATATCTATCCTGACAATATGCAGATATTGGTATTGGGTTTAATTGTTGCATTTTGTGCCGGAGATTGGCGATGAATTGAATGTCGCACAAAGATATCTTAGATGATGTTATCATATCACTAGTCAGCCTGAAAGTTGTGCCGTACACCAGTTCTGCACAAGATGTTTGCATATCCTCCATATTGGCTGTCCGAATACCAAGCAAAACAACTGTAAGTGTTTCATTCCAGTTATTGGTCTCACGAGCCTTGAGAGAGGATTTTAAGTGCCGGTGAAATCGCTCAACAATACCATATGACATTGGATGATAGGCTGTCGTTCTGATTTTGCTTGTTCCCAAAATGCGAGTAAACACTGTAAACATTGCGGACCTCATTTGAGAACCTTGGTCAGCTGTTATAACCGACGGGCAGCCAAAGGGAGATATCCATGAGTTTAAAATAGCTCTGCAAATAGTTTCCGTTTTCATATCGGAGATAGGTGTGGCTTCAGGTCATCTGGAAAATCTATCTATTAAAGGCAAAAGGTAGATGTTGCCTTTTGATGGCGGTAACGGACTAACAATATCCGTATGGATTTGTGAAAAACGTGCATTAGGAAGAGAGAATCTACGCAATGGTGCTTTAGTGTGTCGGGTTATTTTCGATCGCTGGCAAGAATCACAGGATTTCACCCAATGTTTGATATGACGTTTCATATCGGGCCATACACAACGTGAAGAAATGAGTTTCGTAGTAGCTGCAGTACCTAGATGTGACAGGTTATGCAGATGATTAAAAAGATGAGTCAAAGTGACTGAAAAGAGTTGGGCACAAATGGACGAGGAACGTCAGCAGAGATATCACAAAAAATGTTACCATCCGAGTATGTATTGGCACGGCTTGAATTCCATCACCAAAGGTAATGTATTGTTTTTGAGAAGGGTTTTGTATATCCGGATCATGCTGTTGAGCTTCGGAAATTTTTTTAAAATCCAAAAATGGAGATTTTACTATAGACTCAATTTCGATTCTCGAAAGAGCGTCAGCAACAATGTTTTCAGAGCCTTGCACATTCCTAATATGGGTGGAATACTGAGAAATAAAATTTAAATATCGTAATTGCAGAGGTGAACATTTGTGAGGGTTCTGCTTAAAAGCGTATATTAACGGTTTCTGATCCGTATAAATTTTTGAAAATTTTTATTCTCTAACATGTGTCGGAATTTTTTAATCGCAGAATAAATTGAAAATAATTCCCTATCGCACGCGAATAATTAGTTAGGAGTTACGTAACAGAAAAAGAGAGTGGGGCTCATTGTGGTGTGATAACAGAAGAAAGAAATTTAGATAATACACTCAAGCAATTTTAGGAATTCGAAAACGTTGAGGTTGCAAAGAAGGGAAATAAAGAATCGGAATTCTGTGAAGAAGCATTTTAAAAACCACTATACCCGTGAAGATAATGGAAAGTACGTAGCTAAGATGCCGTTTAGGGAAGATCCAACGTGTTTAGGAAATTCGAAACAAATCGCGCTTAAGAGATGGAACTCGTTGTGATTCGTTTGAATAAAGATGAAAATTACTTATTATTGTACTCAGATTTTCTACGTAAATATGGAGAACTAAGTCACATTACTGAAGTCAAGAATAAAGATGAAGAGCAGGAGGGAACATACTATATTCCACACCTTGGGATTTATCGCCCTGAGAAAAGTTCGACACCTTTGAGAGTAGTGTTCAATGCTTCGACTGCAACGTCAAAAGACAATTCGCTGAATTCAGTTCAATGTGATGGTGGTGTAATTCAAGAGGACTTGTTTTCGATTATGGTACGTTTCCGAAAACATATTTATACCTTTACAGCGGATATCAAAAAGATGTACCGAATGATGTCGATTCATCTTACTCAACGGCAGCTACAGAGAATTTTGTGGAAAAAGCCAATTAATGGTCCAGTTAAAAGCTTTTGAGGTGAACACGGTCACCTATGGCACAGTAAAAGTACCTTCTTAGCCGTGAGAACGTTACGTCAGCTTTCTATAGATGAGTTCAGAAAATTTCCATTAGCAGCTGCAGTTCTAGAGTGATTTTTACGTGGATGATGTACTAACAGAGTCCAGTTCATTGAGTTCGGCAAAGGAGTTACAACAAGAATTGATTGAGATTTTAAGAAGTGCAGCTATGCCTCTGCACAAATCGTGTAGCAACATTCCGGAGCTTGCAGTTAAAGTTGACGATAAATACACATTCCAGTGCGTGAATGAAGTTTCATCGCTTGGTGTTTCCTGGAAAGCTGATAAAGATTGTTTTAATTTTGAAGTGAAACTAGAAGACGAGTGTAAAATTACTAAAATGCATGTTTTGTCAACAATAGCAAGAATATTTGACCCACTTGGTTCATTGGGTCCTGTGACAACTAAAGCTAAAATATTTCTTCATAGACTATGGTTTTTGAAGTTCAAATGGGACGATCTTCTACCTGAAAAGAAGCCAAGGAATGACAAGGATTTTTCTCTGAATTGCCTCATATATGTAATTTAGAAATTAAGAGATGCATTCTTGTCGCAGAAGTAATTGTTATTGAGTTACAAGGATTTTGTGATGCCTCTGAGTTAGCGTATGGAGCTGTAGTTTATTGTAAATCCATCTCCCGATGTGATGCTATAATAATAAGGCTTGTAACAAGTAAATCAAGAGTTTCTTCTATAAAGCGAGTTAGCATACCAAGATTACAGTTATTCGCAGCTCTACTGCTTGCGAAATTAATGACTCGAGCAATATCTGCTCTGAAACTTAATAATGTATTTTTATGGAGTGACTCTATGATAGCCTTGTCTTGGTTGCAAAAGGAGCCTTGGTGTATGAAAACATTCGTTGCTAATCGAGTAGCGGTGGTTCAAGAAATGAAGGATGTGCAACAGTGGCGGCGCGTTCCATCAGGTGAAATTTCGACTGATATTATCTCAGGGGACTTGAGTCTATGAAACTTGTCCAAAGTAAGCTGTGGTGGAAGGGTCCTGGTTTCCTGATGAAGGATGAGTATCCATGTAAAGTGATTCCTACTGAAGTTATTGTGAAAGACTTTTCTGATAACCTCAAAAACCGTAATGACTCTAAAATTTCACTTGATATAAAAGTCAATTATTTCTTAAATAAATTCTTAAAATTGAGTAATAACTATGTTAAAATTTTGCGTATTTTAAGTTTTATTTACAGGTTTACAATAATTGCAAGGCTAAGAACAAGATTAGCGGTCCTCTTAGCAGTGAGGAAATTAAGCATGCGGAATTAAAGCTAATCAAAATCGTTCAAGAAGAAGAGTTTAAAGAAGAATTGACTAGTCGCCAGAAAGACGGTAAGGTGGTTCTGGATAGTAAGTTAGAAAGTTTGTACCCCTTTTTAGGTAAAGACAATATTTTGCGGGTAGGCGGGAGACTAACCAATAGTAAGTATAACTTTGAAAGAAAATTTCCTATAATATTGCCAAAAAATCCTAGATTAACTATCTTAATAGAAGAGGTGGTTCATAAAAAATACATGCACATATTACCTCAAGGATTAATGTGTAATATTAGGCAAAAGTTTTGGCCTTTAGGTGCTCGTAATCTTTGTAGGAAATTAGTCCATGAACGCGTGATTTGCTTTAAAGCAAAACCAATCCCTTGTGAGCAATTCATGGTCCACTTACCGCATGAAAGAGTTACACGAAACTTCCCATTCAATTGTGTAGGAGTTGATTTTTGCGGGCCATTTATGATAAAATACAAAAATCAGAGGAAAGGAATTCTTAATAAAATAAATTTATGCATTTTGTTTGTTTTGTAACAAAGACTTGTCATTTGGAGCTTGTTACAGACATTTCTAGAGAGGCCTTTATCGTAACATTAAAAAGATTTGTTAGCAGAACAGGTAAGTGTGCTTGTATCTTTTCCGACAACGCGAGAAAATTTTGTTGGAAGTAATTTAGAATTGAAAAATTGAAAAAAATTGATTAAGAAACCAGATGAAAGATTAGGTAATTATTTATCCATTAAGAGCATTGATTGGACTTTCATTCCTCCGCTTGCTCCTAATGATGGAGGACTTTGGGAGGCAGCCGTCAAGTTCGTCAAACATCTTCTCAGACGTGTGGTGGCAAATTTAAAATTAACATTTGAGGAAGTTCTAACTATAATTACCCAAATTGAGGAGATAGTTAATTCACGCCCACTATATCCTATGTCAGCTGAGTTGGATGACTTTGACATCTTGACGCCTGGTCAGTTTTTGATTGGAAGACCAATAACTGCATTAGTCGAACCCAGCATTTTAAATGCAAGTGATAGCATGTTAAACAACTGAAAAAAGTTAACAAAAGTAATTCAGTCCGTCTGGAAATGTTGGTCAATCAATTATTTAAATATACTTCAACAAAGAAATAAATGGTATTAAGAAAACAATAATGTAGAAATTGGTACTATGTTCATTCTGCGAGAAGATAATCCACCTGTTTGTAATTGGCCATTAGGCAGAATTATAGAAAAGCTAGCAGGAGAATTATAGAAAAGCTAGCAGGAGAATTATAGAAAAGCTAGCAGGAGAATTATAGAAAAGCTAGAGTAGTAAAAGTAAAAACAAAAAATGGAACTTTTACAAGGCCAATTTCTAAAATTTGCATTTCACCTTTACCTGAATCAGTAAAATTAATGTAATTATAAGATGTATATACATAGGGTTTGTGGTATTATATTAATTAGATTCGCGTTGTAGACCTGCATTTGTGAAAATTTTAAATTGTTGAATGTAACCACGTTAACGCCGGGTGGTATGTCCACGCCTGCGAGCGCAGCGTCCATGGTTAGAAAACTTTTACTAGTGAATATGTCTACAAGAGTAAAGTAAGGCGAGAGATCTTATAAATGAGTGTATGTTTACCTTACTATTGAGTCAATGTTTTATTATAGAGTCCACTGTGTGCTTCTTAACCGTATTATTTACGAGAATGAGAACCAGCGTACAGTTCCCATGTTTGTTGAGACAACTGCATAAGAGTGCCGCCTTTTGCGACGTCTGAAGCATCTACCCAAATGCTTAACTGGGCTTCGGGAATAGGGTATCTCAAAAGGGTAGCCTGAGCAACGAAACTTCTGGCAACAACAAAGGCTTGTTTAGCAATATCTTTCCAATTTGACGGTGAAAATGAATCCTTATCACGAGAACGAGATTTCTTTTTATTGAAAAGTCTTTCTTAAGCGTACCTAAAAATCGCCGAAGCTGAGTGAGTGTGGTGGGTTGCGGGAAATCTAAAATACATTTGACTTTGTCAGGAAGAAGTTCAATTCCGGTTTCACTAAGGTGAAAACCTAAGAAATCAATAGATATTTGACCAAAGGTGCATTTTGAAACATTTCCGCAAAGTCCATATTCCTGAAGTTTTGAAAATAAAGCTTTCAAATGCGGGCAGTGTTCTTCAGAATCTTTACAGGCTATGAGCACGTCGTCGACGAAAGCATAAACACCTTCTTAATCTCGCGTGACTTCGTCTATAAAACGTTGAAAAGTCGCGAATGCGTTACATAAATCGAATTGCATACGCGTCACCCCCTTTCTCCTTTGTCTTCATCCGATGTACACCTTTCAGGAAATGTAGTCCAGTGATCGCTACAGGCAGCCTCCCACCAGCGATAGCGAGATTTTAGCTATACCAGGGACTGAAATTTACCGGTCGGCCGGAACCAGTTACCATTTCTGGTGATTCGGCGCCCGTATAGCTGCTGGCGACGTGGAAATCTCCAATTTTTTCGCCTGTTTCTCTGTTATAGAGAAGGAAGTTGTGATTTTGAGTGGTTGCGGGTGCTGAGTCTTCAGCATCTTTTCTTGTTACATATGCCGGTTTAAGCCGATCGATGCTTACTGTAGCTTTGCCCCGTATGGAAACTGCGACAACTTTGTCCCCTCGACTGATCACTGCATACGGGTCTTCATATAGCGGCTGAAAGTTTTTTTTAATTACATCCGTCCGAAAAAAACATGGCTGCAGGTGGCGAAGTCTCTGTTGACGAATACCGCTTGTTCGCCATGAGGTTGACTTGTAGGAGGAAGGAGGCGGTGCATAGATTCGCGAAGCTTTCCAAGAAAAGTTACTGGATCCTGTGTTCCAGGAATAGGGCACAGGAATTCTCCTGGGAGAGGAATTGGAGCTCTATACACCTTTTCTGCTGTGACTGCTTGCAGATTATCCTTCCAAATGTCTCTGAAACCTAATGAAACTGTAGACAGTACGGCAGTCCACTGATTATTGCTATGTGCCAAGATTGCAGATTTCAGCTGCCGATGAGATCTTTGAATTTGGCCGTATTTAGACGGATGGTATGGGGATCTACGGGTCGAGCTGTAACCTGGAACTTGGTTAGTGCATCGAAGAGTGGTGATTCAAATAGTTTTCCCTGGTCGGTAGCTCGCCGGATTGGGGTTACGAATCTGGGGATCCAACCCGCGTAGAAGGCTGCTGCAACAGTCTGTGTGGATATACCTACTAACGGAAATGCCTCAGGCCACTTAGAAAACGATCGATACATGTGAGGCAGTATCGAGAGCCTTCGGATAGAGGGAGAGGTCCCACGAGGTCAATGTGCACATGTTGGAATCTAGCACTAGGTGGAACGAAAGCACCAGTTTTACTTTTGGTATGGCATGTCACTTTAGATTTCTGACACTGTAAGCGCTCGCGAGCCCAGAATGCCCCATCTGCTTTCATTGAAGGCCAAACATATCTTTCTTCGATCAGCTTTACTGAGTCTTTAACTCCTAGGTGTGAGAGAGAGTGAAGGCTCATGAACACTGCTCGACAAAATGATTGTGGAACGAAAAGGTGAATGCGACCAGTGGAGATATCACAATGCAGAATAACTGGAGGCTGACCAATAGGGAGGGGCTGCAGCACTAAGGAAGTAGTCAAATTTCCTGATAAAATATTTTGCAATTGGGCATCATTTTCCTGCTCCTTGGCAAGCTGGTAGTAGTCGATAGCGGATGCTGTGCTAACAGTAGCTCTATGAATCCGCGACAGCGCCTCCGTTACCACATTGTCTGAACCTTTTAAGTAGCGAATATCAGTAGTAAATTGGCTGATAAAATCCAGTTGTCTTAGTTGTCGCGGGGAGCATTTATCTTTTTTTTTGTTGAAATGCAAATGTAAGCAGTTTGTGGTCTGTAAATAAAATGAAGTTACGACCTTCGACCATATGTCGAAAGTGTCTTATGGCCATATATGACAAAAGGAGCTCCCTGTCGTACTCACTATATCTCTGTAATGTTGGAGATTGTTTTTTTGAGTAAAAAACAAGAGGTTGTCATCCTTTCTTCAACTTTTCGGTGGAGAGCTACACCCATAGCTGTGTCAGAAGCCTCAACTGCAATTGCGAATGGGGCTTCCGATGAAGGATGGTACAAGACCGTGGCGTCTGACAGGTCTTTCTTTATTTCTCAAATGCATTTGTGGTTACTTCCAACAATGCGATTGGTCTTTTATCGTTTTTCGTCGCTCCCTTTAGGTATGCACACTGTGTGCAAAACTTAAGCAACAATGTAAAAATTTAGCAGATAGCCATGATATTGCAGAAAAGGAGGTCTGGAGATCAGTACAGTGAACACGTAAGTCAGTAGAAACGTCATGCGTATGCTAATATCAGGAACGAAACGTCAGAGGTCACGTGAGCGTACACAAAACGCGTGATATCGGCGCGCACAGCTCAACAGTAGAATAAAAGGAAGGACGGAGATTCAATTCAACATATTCGCTGCAAGTGCCAGTGAGTCAGTTCGTGAAATATGGCTAGAAGAAATCACCTGGACGACTTCACACGTGGAAGAAAGATCAGAAAGCTGGAGGAGGGGCGTACTGTGACCAGTGTAGCTGCATAGTTCGGAATCAACAAAAGTGTCGTTTCGCGCGCTTGGAAAGCGTTCCAAACCACAGGTACAGCTGTTAGAAAGGTTGGTGCTGGCCGCCCGAGGACGACATCTGCAGGGGATGACCGATATATCGTCCTGCAGGCGAAAAGAGGCTGACAGCAGTCAGCAAGCGCCACTGCTCAGAAACTCTGTACAGCAACGAAGCGACAAGTGTCGCGGTTTACTGTGGCCAGACGCCTTCACAAATGGGGCCTATTCCCCCGCCGTCCTGAACGCTGCCTCCCGTTGAAAGTTGGCCACCGACGCCACCGTTTACAGTGGTACAGAGAACACAAAAACTGCACAATTGATCAATGGAGTCGTGTCCCTTTACAGATGAGAGTCGGTTCAGTACCAGAAGCGATTCTCAACGCGTTTTGATTTGGAGAGAGGTCGGGACCCGGCTTTATCCCAGTAACATCAAGGAAAGACACCGTAACGGTGGTCCTGAAGTTCTTGTCTGGGGAGGCATTATGCTGAACGGGCGAACTGAGCTCCACGTTTCCGACAGAGGGTCTGTAACCGGGGATCGCTATTGTGAGGAGGTACTCCTTCCCCATGTGCGGCTGTTCCGAGGTGCCATTGGGCCAGACTTAATTTTTATGGCTTGTAGGAGTGGGTGACAATGCACGGCCACATCGGACTCTTGCTGTTGACGAGCTGCTGGAAAGTGAAGATATCACTCGAATGGATTGGCCAGCGTACTCTCCAGATTTAAATCCCATCGAACATGTGTGGAATGCTTTGAGGAGACGCATTGCAGCACGCTTACATCCTCCGGAGAACACCCAACAACTCAAACAGATACTGATTGAGGAATGGGCACTCCTACCGCAAGAGTAGGCTCATACTCAGCTGCTTCTGAGTATGCGGAGACGGTGCGAAGCAACCACTGCAGTGAGGGGAGGGCATATCCCATATTAAGGAGCATCTGCTTGTTATTCTTCCTCTTGTATAGACCATCATGAGTCACGATACTATGCGTTCAATAAAGCCTGTTTTTGTTTGATTCCATACCGTATGCATTGTATTTCTTTTTCAGCTCCGATGCTTTCATCATCCTTTACGTACATAATACTCTCCTTCATTTCTGCATTTCATGTCTCTCAGTTGATTTTTCGTGGAGTTATGGCAAAAAACCCCTCTGTTGCTTACGTTTTGCACACCAGTGTATTTAGTACTGCTTGAGGTTTTGCAGCGTGCGGAATAAAACGGCGATAAAACTTGCACATAGCTAGAAAACGCCGAAGTTCTTTCACAGTTTTGGGTTTCGGGAAATTTACAATTGCTGAAACGTTTCTCGGCAAAGTTGTGATACCCACGGGAGTTACGATATGCCCAAGAAATTTCACAGTTGATTTACCAACTGTGAAATTTCTTCACATTTAGCTGCATTTTGTACTGTACCATAATCCGTGAATCACTGGACACCATCTTAACATGCTGCCTGTGCTGCGTGTCATTTTCAGATGCTACGAATACATCATAGTCTTGTGATGGCTACAGGATCGTATACAAAAGTCCATTCTGTTTGACAACGTGATGAATAAACCTCTGGAATGTAGCCGCAGAATTCTATAACCCGAATGCATGAACAAATATTCGAAGAGACTGAATGGCGTAGAAACGGCTGTTTTTGGACCATTTTTTTCTCGCACAAGAATTTGATGGTAAGATTTTTCTATATCAGAGGTTGAAAATATCCGCTTCCCATCTAACACTTGCAGACAGTCCTGTATGTGAGGAACAGGATAACGATTTCCGATGGTGACACTATTTAATTTCCTATAATCGCATGGTCGACAATCTCCATTACGTTTGGTCACCGTGTGCAGACGGGATGCCCAGCAGCTTTAGGAGGGTTTACAGATTCCGGTTTTAACAAGGCACCGTAATTATTCTTTGGCTGCTTTAAGCTTATCGGCTGAAAGCACAAGTGGGTCTCTAGTCTCAATAACTCTCGGAAGTTATGATATCTAGTAATGTCGTGCTTAAGTTTTCGTGTCGTTGAGTTAGCTTCCCTAAGCGCAGGAAACTCGGCAAGCAGTTGGTGAAATTTAGTATCCCCGCTTACTGTCATGATGTGAGTTATATTTTTGTAGCCACAGTTCCTTTGGGACGTAGTTGAGTAAGTGGATCCACCAAACATGGTCGACCACTAATCGGAAGTGACGAAGGAAGTCAGCTGCAATAATAGACAGAGAGACTGCAGCGATGACAAACGCCCAGTGAAATTCATTGCGTAATGATAATTCCAGTTTAATGAGTCTTTAACCAAAAGTACGTATTGTAGTCTCATTTGCAGAGAAAAATTGATGCTTGGCGGGTGGCTGACTGTGCTCTGTAACTGCGGGCGGAACTACCGAGAAATCTGCCCCCCCCGTATCAATCAAATACTTTGACGCTGTGAATTTTTCTGAGAGATATAAACGATTTATTTATCTGAGAGGTTATAAACCATAAATCTAGGTTTTGTTGTCGGCAAGCTGCATGCCGGACATAAGATCTTTGAGCCGCGGTTCCTTCGTGACGGCATATTGCGTACAGAGACCGTTTTTGATCGCCGTATCTGGAGCCTTGGCTGGATGGTTAAGAATAATGTCGTCGACAACCGCAAACTCCTCAGATTGTAAAGCGGAAACTACGTGGTAGAATTGCGCACTCTACTGTTACATAAGCCAGTGCGAACTGGCTTTCCATTTGTCGGAACCATATTTCCGGATTTTCTCGCTATAAAGGAGGAGCTTTCACAGCTACATTTGCTATATTTCCAATGGCTTGATCTGTGCCATTATTTTCTATCTTAGGAAATGAATATGATATTTCAGAAGAGAAACT
The DNA here is from genome assembly GCA_000611955.2 of Stegodyphus mimosarum. Taxonomy (NCBI): domain Eukaryota; kingdom Metazoa; phylum Arthropoda; class Arachnida; order Araneae; family Eresidae; genus Stegodyphus; species Stegodyphus mimosarum. The sequence goes on from KK122287.1 coordinate 34,676, forward strand.
GACTAGTTGTAAGTTCCGATGAGGAAATGTTCACTCAAGCCTCGTGATTCGTCGATCGAATATGATTCACAATTTTCAGTCCATGTGCTTGTTACGACACCGAGTCATCAGTTTAGTATTTTACACTAAGTACACATTAGAATGATTGATAAAACCTTATAAAGTAAGATGCAAATTATCCATATTCACATTTGAATTTATTTGACACAAGTTGCTTATGCGAGCCTGGAAATATTACATTTCTGAATTCGAAACAATAGAAGCTTTGAACAGCGTACCTCCCAATATCAAGTCCAGAATGTCAGAGAACTCCGACGCCTGTCTGCTTCTCCGCTCCTCAAGCCGCGTCACCACTTTTTCTCCTTTGTCTTCATCCGATGCGCATCTTTCAAGAAATGTAGTCTGGTGATCGCTACAATATAGTAAAATCATAATTAATTACGTTTGAAATAAAATTAGCAAATCAACAGCCTTGCTTTTGGCATAGATTTAATCTAGAACTCAACTGATTTCGAGGACAAATAGGTACAGGTCCCTCTTCCTCAGGAGCAAAGAAATCTGTCAGTGCAGTGGGACTTGTACCTGTTTCTCTCAAAATCGACTGAGTTCTTGACTAAATCTGAGTCAAACACAAGGTTATTTATTACTTTGCTAATTTTACGTTTCTCTTTGGCGTGTTTCTCCTCTGTTTCTGTTTGACATAGTGCTGTCCATTGAATCATGGATTCTCCAAACTTAATAAATACCATTTATTTATTTGAATAAAGCATAGCAAATTTTTAACAGCAATCATTTGATAAATATTGAAAACAAAGGTAACAGTGAAATATATAAACTCAGGATTATGATTTATCAAGAATGTTCACCAACTTACAGGAAATGTTAGAAAAGTAGTTTTAATGGCTTGAGTATAGAGATTTCGGCGCAGATTTTTAAATATCGAAGAATTGCCTGCAGAAGAGAAACAAAAGTTTTGAACTTGTTAATCAATGTACGGCGAAGTTATTTGACACATGAAGGGAAAGAAATAGATACATCTTAAAGCTAACAGGCATACATATCATGGATAGTAAAATCATTTCATTAAATGTCATAGTTAATATGTATAATTAATTAAAATCTTTATTTATCTAATTTTTTAAATTGTTATGTTTTAAATGCACATTCGTCTTTTAATGGATGAATACACCCACAAGCGGACATCCGAAACTCTAAAACGATTGACATAAAACTCTAAAAATATACATTTTGCGAATAATTGACATTTTATTGTAAATTATTATTCACTGATTTAAGAAAATAACATTTTTAATATGATTAAATTTGGACACAGGATTTACGTTTTCGGTGTTGCACTCTTTTTTAGGCAATAGATGGAAACTTCCAAAATATCGGTATACAGAGAAAATTTCTCAAAAGAAGAAAAATGTCAAAACGTTACAAATATTGCAACCTCATTCAGAGAAAGCTACAGCTTCACTGGTAGTGCGAGAAACTTTTATTACCCTCAGTCAGAATGAAAAAGAATGGGGAAAAAAGGAAGAAAAGAATCCACTGCAGGGTTTCGAGAGGACCCTCTCCGCATTCAGGCATTTCCGATTTCGCCTTACATTACAAAACAAACACTGAGAGTATTCAAAAGGAAAAGTGCAGGAGAAATCGTCTTTGGTTTTTCGAGTCAGGAGAGGGCCCCTTCAAAATATAAACAATTCACGAATATAAAGAGAAGAAATTTGTGATTTCTGTAGTTATGAGTTCCTAGATTTCATTTCCGTTTCAACTTAGAATTACATTTCAAAAACAAAGCTCCTATTTGTGGCAACAACTTTTGGAAACAAAAAGAGATAGTAAAGATTTTCTAATACTGCATGAAAGTGGAACTTTTATGTTATTCTTTAAATGCTTTCAAAGATTAATCTAACGAGTAATGCGTAGCAATTTAAAGAATAATGTCTCAGTCTTTTCACTATTATTTTTTTCCTTCTTTTATTCTAAATTCGAAGTGTAAATAACATGGATAAATAAAATAATCATCTTGTATAGCTTCTTTTTCAGTAATTTCATCTATTTTGACATTCTAAATCCCATCACCGACAAATTATTCAAGCTTATGATGTTATTCTTCTACAAAATCACTTGCCCGATACGCGTTTTAATTGCAATTCCACACCTGTATCTTTAGGTATCGTGTTGAAGTCACTAATGAAGAAAGTGATTGTAAAAGTCTTTTAATCTAGCATCAGTCCGAGAACTCCATTATATTATCAAAGCTGAATGCTTTGATAATATAATGGAGTTATATGTTCAGTGATTGCAGGCATCGTGAAGTGCGTTCTGATTTGTTCATTGTTTTCATGTATGTTTGAAATCATAAATCATATATCTTTTCCTTAATACTCGGTAAATTACTCGGTAGTTAGATCTCGGTAAACATTGAATCTTTTGTTTTCATGAAAGAAAAAAATGCTTTAAAATAGCTATATTTTGAAATGCGCAAAAAAAATAAAACTGTAACTTCAAAATTAATTACATTCAAAGAACGTAATATTTCAGTAGTTTATTTAGTGTTCGAGACCCGGCAAGGGCAATGCATACTTTTCACGTCTCCAGCATGAATAACCCTAATGACTCTGCAAATTAATTAAGAGACTAAAAGCAACTCGAAGACTATTCGCCTATGAACTAGCCTGCTTTCATGGAGAACTTTCATGGAGAACTAAGAGAATAAGCGTAACAACATAACAACAATATTTATCTCAATGGGGATGATTTCAACCTCAGAATTAAGTGCGAAAAACATTTCGAACACTATTAAAATTTTTCTACACAAATAAAGAAAGTTTCGCTGCTTTCAATTATTTCTCTTCCTTTCATTTGAAAAGACCAGACCTTGACTGTACTTTTCATCATCAAATAGAAACAGTAAGTTATAATCCCTTTTTTACAATTCATTTAAAACAACTCAACCTTTCTACGAATAAAATTTTCTTTTCTCCATCCTTTCCGCATACCTTCGTGGTGTAGTTAGAAGCATTCTCATGCGTATTCGAGAGGTCTAGTGTTCGAGACCCGGCAAGGGCAATGCATACTTTTCACGTCTCCAGCATGAATAACCCTAATGACTCTGCAAATTAATTAAGAGACTAAAAGCAACTCGAAGACTATTCGCCTATGAACTAGCCTGCTTTCATGGAGAACTTTTTAAGAGGAAATATCTCGTATTTACGTTATACAAGAGGAAACCATTAAAACTCCCATGCAGCCCACCCGTTCACCGGGATTTGAACCCAGGTCAAACAAACAGTCTCAGCGACATTACCGCTCGTTGGATACTATGAAACTGGAGGAATTTTTATAGCATACAAAGTCTTAATTGCATTTTCCTACTTCTTTAATGCATATACGATAAATAGATTACAATTTTCTTAATGCTTTTATAGCATATAAAGTCTTAATTGCATTTTCCTACTTCTTTAATACATATACAATAAATAGATTACAATTTTCTCAATGCTATCAAAAATTCAGTTTCTGTAACGCTTAGAAGACACTAATAGTATGCCTCTTTCAGTTTGAATAACTTCTGTAACAGCCATAAGCACTATGATTAAGTTTGATTGTTTATTTAATTTAATATGATGAACGAACATAACCTTTCGTGAGTTTGTGGTGTACCTGGCGTAGCATACGAGGGCTATTTGCCTGAGGGAAAGGACGCTTACGAGAAGGATTTTCTAAGGGCAACCAGCTCGTGTTCGCGTTGCTCATGAGAAAAAATACAAAAACGACCAGGTAGCCACCCCATTCTCTGGGACTTTAACCGCGGCTTAATACTAATATTCAGTGGTTTGGTAGGCCTTTTACTAAGGGTGGGGATTTTAATAACATTAGTAGTTAATATTACGAAACAGTTACAAATGATTAATTATTACAAATTATTAATGATTTTCAATGAAAAGTTGAACTGAATTGCGTTTTCAATCTAAAACTGCCGAGAAGATAAAATTGAATGCATATTCATCAAATATTCAGTCTTCTAAATGATTATTACAAATCATTCGATAAGAATGCTGCAGAAGAAAGTGATTATTATAGATTCGCGAATATTGTATGGATCTTTTAAACTGCCAAAACAGAAATTGCGCTGACATCATTAATTTCTTTCGCCATATTTCGTCCTTTGTGAAACTTCAGCTTGAAAACAAAATAATTATCCAACTAAAAACAGTTAACAGCTGTAAGAAAAAGGATAACCTCTTTTCTTTTTTACTTCGGTCTTTATGACAGTGTTTAAGCAACACTTTTTACAATATATTTTAACAAAATCTAACATTTTTTACACATAAGTACTAAACGACCCTCTTTTATACTGATTGTATAATCACTAGACGCCTATGTTTATATACAGATTGGATAATGTTAAAGGGCAATGCACGGAAAGACTAATTACCTTGAGATGGACATCTTTATAGAAAGCCATTTGAGGAAAAATGGTTCGCATTCACGTCACAGATGCAGTTTTAAATGAGAAAAAAAAATTGAAATAATTACCTCAGATTTCTAGTGCTGTGCTAAACAAAACGCAAATATGAACCAATCCTACAAACACACTGCATGAGCTTCAAAATTATTTTAATTAAGCTTGTGGTTATAAGTAACTATGTAATTTCTAAGAAACAACCTAATTTAAGATTTGATTCATATCAGTTTGCTGAAGCTAAAAAAATAAAATTATTAGTGGAGGGAAAAAACATCACAGGAAGAAAATAAGAAAAAATAATTTTTTTTATTTTGGATTTGAACTGCGTTTCATTTGCAAGATTGCTGTTACGAAAATTAGTCCGTTTCCCCAAACATATACGAAACAATAAGCTATTTAAATATAATAATTAATATAAATGCTATATTTTACTACGGGAGAGGAAATCATCTACCGCCTTTAAAAGATGTAGTGAAAGATCTATCAGGTATTAGTAAAATAATAATAGTAATATTAATAACAATAATAATAATAGTAAGTAAAATAAAAATAAAAGAAAATCTGAAAGGTTTCAGATTTTAAAT
>KK122287.1:40576-65471 GCA_000611955.2 Stegodyphus mimosarum
TAGCCCCTTGGTTCATTTTGGTGGTCAGTTGCTCAACGGTAGCCCGTCTATCTGCCCGAACGCATCTCCGCAACCGTCGTTCGCCTCTGTCATCTATGGCCCGTGGTGCACCACATTTGCCACGTCGCTGATTTTGGACAGTCCCATTTTGCAATGCACGGTACACTTTTACCACGGCGGCACGCGAACAGTTCACAAACTCAGCCGTTTCGGAAATGCTTCCACCCTTGGCCCGAAAGCCAATGATCATGCCCTTTTGGAAGTCGGATAAATCGCTTCGTTTCTGCATTACGCCAACGATTGAAATGTTTTCCGAAGCCCTCACACAATCTTTATATACGCTCAACTGCACTGTGCTGCCACCTGCCTTCTGTGATTGGTTATTTAACTCTGACATGGAAAGTACGTGGTGGTCACATTAATGTGACTGGACTGTGTAATTTTAAACTGAGCATTTCTTTAGAATTTCCTACATACAGTCTCAGGCGCTGCAGATAAAAACGTTTTTTTTTTCTGTACAACGTTGCCATTGCCCGATTTGAAATCCTTGAGTTTGTTAATAAAAATTCGTTAAAGTTTTACAAAATATGAAATCGTTAATAAAACAAATTCCAAATTTCAAATTTGGGCTTCCAGATGCCTATATTCGCAGCAGGATTACGGCATTCAAAATTCGATGGCTTTAGGTACCGTCGTTTTATCACAATGCGAGAAATATACACACATTTATGAATATTCTTCATTATTTAATTTCTTTAAATATAATACAGGGCTGCAGTATTTTGTGGCAACAGTTTGAAAAGTGATACAGACTTTTAATGTTTCCGACGCAAAATCGCAAAACGAAAATAAATGAAGTTAATTGTAAAGAAAAAAAATTATTTTATTATTCGCTTATTTTTATATTTAATAACAATCACTTTGCTCATTATTATGATACTTAACAAAGTTCAGTATTCTCTAACATATTATAGCATACATCAAAGTGTTGCAATCAGGTATTTTGTAAACCGCCGTAACTTCTAAGGGTTTTAAATTTTGTTGTCCGGTGCATTACTGAATTTTAAAACATTTGCCGTTTTTAAATACCGATGCCCAGTGTATTACCTAAATTCTAAAATTTTGCCATCTCCAAATTTTGCTGCTCAGTGTTTTTCTAAATTCTGAAAATTTTCCCGACTTTTAATTCTGCTGCTCAGTGCAGCCGCTCCTGCTGTGACCTCAGCCCTAGTTTCAACTGTTATCAGTTTAAAGCTTACGATTACTAAAAATTCTTGCAACATGTTTATTCTAGTATTTCCGATAGTAAAGATGTTTCTATGTTTATAACGTTAATATCAAACTTATGCTGTCAAAAGTCTGCCATTAAAGCATTTATTGCAAATATAAACGCAAAGCACTGATTTTTTTAAATATTTTATTTTTCTCCGAGTGGTAACGAGAGAGTATTACGATGGAAGCCGAGATGAACGATAACATTATTATGAAGCGCGCATAGTAATCTTGTATTTTTAGGTGCACCATTTCAATGATATGTAAATAAGGCGTGAATAAAAGATTTATTCCGTAAGTGCAGAATGTTTAATAGTTTTAAAGAAAGTACCTAGCATTTCAGAAGTGGGATTGACAAGGATTATTACTAAGGGTTTAATAACGTATTGCCAGAATGTACGTTAAGCCCAAATTTGGAATCTCGCCAAAAAACGAAAGTGGAAAGGTAGGTGCATTTATAAACTGTTTATATTATGTTTAGGTATTAAACGGAAAGAACTAAGTATAATTCTTGTATTATTATTTGATAATTGAAGATGGCTTATTTGGGAAAGGGCAAGAAATTTGACTTAAAGGAACTTGCCTTAGAACTTGACGTTAAATGTTTCTTCTGATATTAAAATTGTGGGCAAGGGATATGATTTTGAATAGTAAGAACTGTAACGAAGAATTCACTAAACAAATGCTAGATAGAATTATAAATTATCGTTTAAACAGGGAAAAGGTGGAAATTGTAGAAAAAGAAAGAACGTTTGAACTCGAAAAGTTGAAAGTAGAAGCGAAAATCAGAAGTAGCAATGTAAATGATTCTGTTCCTTCTAATGCTGGTAGAAGTAATTTTTGTGATATGAGTAAATTAATGCATAAGTATGAATTGAGTGAAGGTGATATAAGTTTTTATTTAGTCTTATTTGAGAGACAGGCACGACGTATTGAGTTGGAAGAACAAAATTGGGTTTCTCAACTATTGGGTCTATTGCCTTATGAAATAACTCAATTAATTGCCCGTGAACCATAAGAAAAAGCTAACGACTATAAGCACGTTAAACAACTGTTACCGAGAACATTTAAGTTAAGCCCTGAACAGTTTCGGCAAAAGTTCGTTGATCATATTAAAACGTTGAGTAATACGTGGAGGGACTTCATGTTTGATTTAAAAAATTATTTTGAAGAGTGGCTTGCTGGATTAAATGTAACAGATTTTGACTCTTTAAAACAGCTTATTATTGCGGACCAATTAAAGAAAAGGGTTCCCGCTGCTGTACGAGATCATTTCATTGATGACTGATCTAAATTCATAAATCCTAAAGAGTTGGCTGAAAAATTAGATGAATAGGAAAATATTCGGGCAGGGATGAAAGTACTTGAAGTAGAAAATAAAACTTTTAGGCATACTCTTAAGCCTAAATTTGGTTCTAAATTTTATGAAGGATCCTATAATCAGTATTCAAGACCAAGAAATGTTAACGATTCTATGTAGACAGATAGTATTCAAAGTGGGTTTTAAAAACAGTTTTGATAATAAATACAATTCGGGAGATAAATTTTATAATATAGACTAAAGGAAAAGAGAATATAATTTTGGCATACGCAATGAAAAGGATGAGCCGAAATGCTTCAATTGTAATGATTTTGGACATATAGCGACGGATTGTCCTCAACCTAAAAATGAAATTATTTGCAAGAAATGTAATGAAAGGGGCATACTTTTAAAAAGTGTACATTTAAGAGTTCAGACTTAACAAATGTTAAAAATAGTTTATCCGTGAACCAGAACTCAGGTGTTTCCCCAACTGTATATTTAAAATATGCTCGCATCAATAATGGAGAAGAAATTACTGCAGTCATAGATACGTGCTCAGTTCGTGTTTATTGAAACAGTCTGTGGCTAGGAAACTGAATCTTATTATAAAACCTGATGTGGAGGAATTGTTTGGCTTTCGAAACTAGAGTAAACCATCCGCTAGAATACTGGGAAAAGCAACTGTTAATTTAGAGATTGGTAATGTGAAGAAAAGGACATTCCAGTTCTAATTGTAGAACATGAAACGCAACCATGCGACTTATTAGTTGGTCGAACATGGATTGATTAACCACATATTGCATACTCCAAGCTAGGTAATACCTTGCTCATACGCTACGCTGATGATTGTCCATTTTCACAGTTGCAGAATGACATCAGCACTCCGCGAATTAAACTGAAAGAGGGAAAAGGTGGAAATTGAAATCGATAGTAATACGGTTAACTTCGCGAAAGCTAAAACTGATCAAATAAATAACGGTTTTGCTTTAATAAGTGAATCAGAAGATGAGTTGAGGCCGTTATTGGAAGTAATAATACATTCAGAAACAGTGATAGCAGTCACTAACTACAGTGATCGAAAATTAATTTTGAAAGAGAATCAGTGTATCGGTAGAGCTGAAGTAGCAGAATTAGTTGAATCAAGTCCAGATCAGAAAACTGAAAATTCAAATCAAAAAGGGATAATGATAATAAATGAAATTAAAAAGTTTAAGAGACCGATTACTTTAGAAGAAATTAAAGTTAATAACAATATTATGCCAGAGAGAAAACAGCAAGTTTTAGATTTGATAAATGAGTATCGAGATTGTTTTGCATTAAATATGGAGGAATTAGTATGGACAAACTTAACAAAGATGGATATTAAAGAAATTGAAGGGAGTAAGCCTATTTGCATGAAGTCGTATAAAACCAACGCCGAGGAGCGTGCTTCTATAAAGAAGATAATAAATGAATGGAAAAAATATGATATTGTTATTAAAACAAGATCTCCGTATGTTAGCTCAGTTTTACTCGTAAGAAAACAGGTGAGCTACGATTAGTTGTAGATTACAAAAAGTTGAATTGGCAAACTGTTAAAGATAAATTTTCACTCCCTAGGATAGTTGATCATCTTGAATGCCTTAGCGAATGTAAAGTTTTCATTGCATTGCACTTAGCTCATGGATATCTACTGATTCCTGTAGCTGATGAAGCGAAACTGAAAACAGCTTTCATCACTCCAGATGATACTGGTCAGTTTGAACGTATGATCTTTGGGTGAGCTAACGCTCCTGCAGAATTTCAGAGACTTATGAATAATGTTTTAGGTCCATTGCTTAATAAAGAAGTTTTATGCTATTTCGATGACATATTAATTTCGGCAGAATATTGGAAAGAAATGATGGAAAACTTAGAAAAGTGTTTGATAGACTGAGAGAAGCAAAGCTGACATTGAAACTGACAAAATACGAATTTGGAAAAGATGAAGTTGAGTATTTGGGATTTCTAATAAAATCGAATGGTATGCAACCTGGACCAAGAAAAGTACGAGCCATATTAAACTTTCCTAAACCAACTTATGAACATGAAGTTAAACAATTTTTAGATCTTAGACGTTTTTTTTAGAAGGTTTATACCGAAATATGCAGAGAAAGCTGATCCATTAACGAGACTGACGAGGATGGATGAAACATTTCAGTGGAATAAAGATCAGCAAGAAGCATTCAGTACTCTAAAAGATCATTTAATTAACGAACCTACTGGCATTATATAATCCGGAAGCAGAAACTGAAGTGAACACAGACGCGAGCAGCAAACGGCGGGCAGGAAGGCTGTTCCAAAAAGGTGAAGATAAAAAGTGGCATTTAGTTTATTGTGTAAGTAAAGAAACGACAGAAACAGAAAAGAATTATCATTCAAGCAAATTAGAATTAATGGCTATAGTTTGGACTTTGACACGACTTCGACAATTCTTGATTGGAATTCGATTTACGATAATTACAGACTGCCAAGCTTTAGTTCATTTAAACGCGAAGAAAACTTCAAATCCTCAGATAGCAAGCTGGAGTAACCTGATCCACGAATACGATCTCGAAATAAAGCACAGACAAGGTTAAAAAATGAGTCACGTAGATGCATTGAGCCGATCGCCAGTTAATCAGCCAGAAGAAACCTTAGACTCTATACTTGAGAACAACTTGGAAGTTTATTTAACGCTAACGATAAATGAACAAATTCTTATGATTCAGCATTCAGGTCCAGAATTACGCAAATTAATAGAGATTTTAAAGGAAAAGATAAATGATAGACGAATGCAGAGAAGTATATAACTGAAAATTACTTTTTGAATAATAATCGATTTTCTGTAAAGTAAAAGATCGGAAAAAGGAGAAATTGTTACACGTCATACCTAAGTCGATGAGAGAAGGTATTGTAGCAAAATTTCACGATCTTTTGGGACATTTTTCAGCAGATAGAACTGTTGCCAAAATCAAGGAGTCATTCTGGTTTAAAGGAATGAAAGGATATGTTATGCGTTACATTTCGAAGTGTTTCGAATGCCTAGTAAATAAAGTGTCTAGTGGTAAGGAACAAGGAGTACTGCATCCAATTAGATCCAGTAGAAGACCTTTTGCAGTCACACATGTAGATCATTTAGGACCATTCGTAAAACGTTCAAGAGGAAATACAGAATTATTTGTAATAATTGATAATTTGACAAGATTTACACGTTTATGTCCTATGAGACGTACTGCAACCAAGTATATGTTAGCTGCATTGAAGAGTTTTGTAAATGATTTTGGGTTACCAGAAAAAATTATCAACGATAAAGGAACATGTTTCACAGAGAAGGAATTTCGAGTGTTCTGCGAAATTATGGAATCAGTCATACGCTCAATTCAACTCAACATGCAAGTGGTAATGGAATGGTGGAAATAGCAAATCGAACAATGTGGGCTACGATTAAAGCGAATATGGAAAATCCGAATCATAGGGACTGGGACAAAAAGATTAAGGAAGGCGAAAGGAATTTAAGCAATATGGTAAATAAGACTACAAATAAAACTCCTTTAGAAATGCTTCACGGTTATTCACCAAAATTCAACGACCGATTGATGAGGATGATTACAGACGAAGACGCAAATGAATGGGAGGATACAATAATCTTACAGAATGAAGCTAGAAAGAGAATTGAAGATATGCAGATGAAAAGTAAATCAAATTATGACAAGAAGAAAAGCAATTCTTTAACATTCAAACGAGGAGAACGAGTTATGAGAGGAGTATCTAAATCAACTGGAGAATCAACCAAAACACAACCAAAATATCGAGGACCTTTGGTATTACAGACGTTTCGATACCTATAGAGTGACTCAATTAAAAGAGAAGGTGAAGGGTCGTTTCTTTAGTACGACAGCTTATGTAAGCCAATTGAAATCATGGCAGTGTCAAGCTGAATCAGAGGAGGACGATGACGATGGTGATGACATTAGTATTGGTGATAATGATAGCAAGACGCCACTTATTACTAAAACTAGGACACGGAAAAAGAATAGAAAAGGACGGTGAGTCTATATGACAGTTAAAAGCTTTCGAACTCTAAATTTTAATATTATATATTTAATTTTTTTATGTATAAGTTCTTAATGTCCCGAGGTCGTAACTAAGTTAAGATACCCAAATGTAAACGCAACGCATTGATTTTTTTTAATATTTTATTTTTCCCCGAGTGGCAACGAGAGAGTATTATGATGGAAGCCGAGTTGAACGATAACATTTTGATGAAGCGCGCATAGTAATCTTCTATTTTTAGTTGCATCATTTCAATGATATGTAAATAAGGCGCGAATAAAAGATTTATTGCGTAGGTGCAGAATGTTTAATAGTTTTAAAGAAAATACCTAACACATATGTAACTTTCAATACAATACTGATATTAAAACAAATTAAAAATCTTCAGTAACTGTTAAAGAAAACAACTACTATTAAAACAAATCTTCAGTAACTGTTAAGGTGCATTAATCATTAAAATTCTGAAATTTATTTTAACGATTCTGTTCAATTTATTGTGTTGCGGATATTAACTTCTAAAATGAAAAAAATCTGATGTATACACCACATGACTTCCTTGTACAGAATATTAAATTATACGCATTTTTCATTTTCTTTGAACTTATTGGATTGAATTAAATCTACTTCGCCGACAGCGCATAAACCGCAATAGAATAAATGCACTCTTTAAAATTCATTATATTTGTTTACCATAACGACACTCTGGCGCTAAGTTCACTTAACAGCGTTACATCTCATTCATTTTATAATTCAGAATGCACAAAAATTATGTATATCATCTGGCTTATGAATTATCTAATCTTTGCCACATGTTTTATTTAAATATTATAATAAATCTAAAATGATGTATAAAAGAAATTAAACAAACGAAAAGAAGCAGTTTTTCACTGACGATTCAGTAATTCTCATTCAATTAATTTAGTTCTCACTTCGCGACAAGGCACAAATAAATTAAAAAGTAAATATCTATATTAAAAATTGCGAAGTAAATCTTAAACACTTATTTCTTCGAATAAATTTTAGAATGGATTTAGCATGATTTAATTCGCAATAATTAAAGAAAGCGCAGTGTTTAAATTGCTGGCTCTAGTACTTTTGAAATTTTTGAATAAATCCTAAAGCTAGACGAATGCTCACTGGAGCTCTATATATCCTCAGGGTGAGATATCCTCAAGGTGCTGCAGTAAAATTATCAGAATTTGATTGGAAAAACGCAAAATGATCTTTTCCGGAAAGTACTAGAAGTGGTTAACCTGGTCATGGTGTCGTATCCGTTAATTCTCTATCAGCTGTTTCAGTTGCACACAATTTATAATAGAATGAAGAAGGGAGGTCATTGTTTTTGCTTCTAAATGCTCTTCAAGTGAGAGCGGACCCTAAGGTAATGGAAAAAAGATAACACATGGAAAAAAAGATACGTGGAACATTAGTGACTTCCCGGAGAAAAAAGCCTCTGGAGATCTTTCAGAATGATGTAAACAGATAGGGAATGGGTTGAAAATGATTACTTATACAAAGCCTTACGTTACTTCTCAATTTGCAATTTACAGATGAATCAAAGTACCTTTTTCTCGTTGTTATACATCCTGCTTGATAGCTACAAGTATATTTGCAGGGGATCTCGATGAAAAAGCGCCTAATTCTTCTTCTTCTTCTTCTTTTTTCTTTTTTTTCCAAATAAGCACCTTCCAATTATCCTTATTCTGTTTCTAGAATTCATTTTATTTCAATTAGTAACGTTTTAACTCTTTTTTTAGCCCAAAGAGCATTAGCCCAGAAGGGCTATTAATTTCGTTTTGTCATTTTGCGTTGAAAACTTTAAATGTCCATTTCACTTTTCAAGTTGCTGCCACCAAATATTATTGCCCTATGTTATATTTAAAGAAATTAAACAGTGAAGAATCTGCATAAATATAGATTTGTTTCTCGCATTACGATGAAACAACGGTACCTAGAGCCATCAAATTTTGAATAACGTAATCCTCTACCGAATACGGGCATCTGGAAGCCCCAATTTGGAACTTGTTTTATTATCAATTCCATATTTTGTAACATTTAACGAATTTTTGATTAACAAACTCAGTGATTTCAAAGTGAGCAATGAAAACAATGTACGGGAAAAAAAATGATCTCCAGCGCACGAGACTGGAGATATCTAAAGATATGCTCTTTTTAAATTATTTTGTGATACTGCCGTTGAATTGAATTGAATTTTATGGTTTAAGGACGGAGAACATGATAATGATATAATAAATAAAGATAACACGCAAAACGTTAAAAAAAGGCCCCTTTGAGCGTAATATAAGATCTGAAAACTTCCAGATGTTTTTTCTTTTTATCTTTTCTTTTTTTGTTATGTGAAAAAATTATTTATGTTTCTACAACAACTGGGATAGTTCATTATACTTTATATTCAGGACTTAAATTCAGGTAAAACCTGGTTTCACTATTACTTAGTTTTGAGTAAAATTATTATTTCATCAGGCAGTCCAAATAAGAAAAGATCCGATATTTTACTTTTCTATTTCAGTATTTGTGATATAATTTTTTTATTTATTTCGTTTTATTTTAATTAGTTTCAGTTATTAATATTTACTACTTCATTTTCTTATTTTTGTTCATCTTTCGCGCAGGATTCCGGCACGTCTAACTTTAGAAATTAGGCGCTGCTTGAAGAACTTTATAGAATTTGGCATTCTTTGGTACTCTGGAAGACAAATTGCGAATTATCGCTATATCCTGCAAGCACCAGAGATAGATAAAGGGTAAAGGGCACTTTTATTAACTTAAATAAAATCTAACACTCGGCACCAACTCGTGCGATGGCAAGAATAATTCAACAGCGCAGAATACTAATTACAAGGGAATCAAATTTAGCAACATGTCTTTCAAGCAGGCAAAACATGCCTTGATTCTACCCTCTTAAACTTTCCTTCAAACAGGTTCTTCTTTCTACCTCATCTGAATATTGCGAGAGCTAGAAATTTACATTCTGGCAGGAAAATGGAAATTAATGCGTTAGGATAGAAAAAAAGTGACATAAAATAATTGGTTAGAAGCAGCAATCATACCTTAATCTCCCTCTCAGAATTTAAGTATACGCAAAAGATATTCTACCCGTTAAGAATTATATTCTAAATAAATAAGACTTCAAAGCCAACTTCTTACAATAACTTAAAATTTTAAGCTAAAGTAATTAATTTTAAAATTTACACAGCAAAGAGCTGGATCCTCTTCCAGTAACAATATTTCAGTAGCTTAACTTCTTCAAGATACCTGGAAGGGAGACTTCAGCAGAAAAATTCAAAACATGGTATCAACTTATGTATTCTATCAATAAAATCTCTTCCCCACCGCTCTCCAGTAAAAATGTGCTGTAAAGATCAAGACAGTATATATAATTTGTATAAGTGGCACAGCCGCCCCCCTCAACCGGTATAATGGTTAGCGTCATTGACTGCCGCGCCGAAGCGCCCGGGTTCGAATCCCGGAGAAGGCGTGGATGCTTGTAAATGTATAGTGGCGATTAGTATTTGTATAGTGGCTAAATATGCGGCGAGCCGAAAGTGCTCATGTGGTTTGAAGGAAGGGAAGAGGGGTGGGAGACCCTCGAAACCGTCCCTTTCCCCCGGGGTGCTCTCCATCAAAAATGGGAGCGGAACTGAGCCAAATCGCACTGTCACTTTTTAGGTGCTCAAGGCTGTTGCCAACGACAGGCGTAATCCTCCGCTCCTTGCCACGGGGAATTTCATGGGCTTGGGCTGCTGACTACGTCAGACAAGTAAGCATAAGCAACAACAACAACAACAATATAAGTGGCACAGACTCTACCAGAATTTAGACTGACTACACCTCAAAGACAGCTTAATTTCAGAACTGCACTTAACAAAATTGTGCTTTAAACTTCATTGTTGGCACACAGCTAAACTAATGCACACAGCTAGCTTTTTACTTTTAATTTAAATTTCTCTTATTTCTGCTAGGTTGCATATAAACGTCTCATTCTTATAATACAAATTTAATTCTTATAATTATGCAAGTCTTAATTTGTTTTTAACATATATATATATATATATATATCTAAGAGTACTTTTAACATTTACAAGACAAAACATAACACATATTAAGTTAAATTAAATCTTTACAATACATTAAATTAGAAATTTCAGCTTGCGCTTTACATCAAAACACACAAGTTGCTTAGAAGTTCTCAACATTTTCATTTGCATTTCCTCATATCAGTTCCTCAAACTGAAATAGAGTTCTGGTTTCTCAACTGAGCTTAAAATAAAAATCCGAGCCTCTCACTCCTTAAACCACTGAAATAATTTCACTTGAGGCAAAATTTAAAAAAATCTAGCAATTTCATACTTCTAGATATAAAATGAAACTGAATCTTAGTAAGGAGAAATTAAATTTCCACTTATCATTTTGTTCTTTTGTATTCTTCCATTCTTTTCGTCACGTAGTCATGTGAGATATATTTTAGCTTGGCGAAACCGGAACCTTCGACGAAATTAAGTCTCTTCTTCTACCAGGACTTTCCGCTTCTTCGGCTCAGGTAAACGCGACAACGTTCACTGCTTGGGTTTCCGCGGGTTTCGCTACCCCGGAGTAATAAGAGTTCGATTTTCGAATACATGTTGTCCTATTTTGTATATATGGCATAATCATAGTTCAAAATATCATGTAATTCGTAAAACACATGCATGAGTCCGAGGAAATTCGTCATAACTTCACCAGCCAAGCAGGCCACAAGAAAACGAAGAATAAGTGCGCTGTTGTTGTTAATTATCAAAAGAAATGCCAGTTGCCTAACTGTGTCTTAGCAATCATAAAGTAGATACAATAAGTAAACAAATATACAAAATACAAGACATACTATATACAAAATACCAAAGCAAAACAAAAAGCAGATACAAGATGATGAATTTAGTGGCAAACTGAAATAACATATAATACAGTAGAATGAACAATTATCAGTTAGTTAAATACCTTAGGACTGCACGAGGCCTTTTTGCATTACATGGATCATTTATGTCATAAGTTAGTATTGGGATCGAGTGGTTGCCCACTTTACATATATTTTTATAAAAATTATTAGCAAACTCAGCAATGAGCTCATGTAGATATGGGACATCCAGCTCTTGATGGATGTCAGCATTCCTTATAAACCAGCGACAGTTTGTCGCTTGTCTTAACGTAATGTTCTGCAACACTTGCAGCTTTTTGAGATGGATGTTACATGTATAGCCCCAAACCGGGCAGGCATAGGTAATTATGGGCCGCAAAAGGGTTTTATAAATGAGTAACTTGTTGTCAATAGCTAGAACCGAGTTCCGACCAATTAAGGGGGTAAGTGTACGTTTACGTAGTCGAAACTTATCAATAAGCTGTGTAATGTGGGGGGACCATGTGAGTTGCCTGTCTAATATGACACCAAGATAACGGGCCTGCTTAGTCCACGGGATGGGAGTATTGTACACAGTCCAGTCACATTAATGTGACCACCACGTACTTTCCATGTCAGAGTTAAATAACCAATCACAGAAGGCAGGTGGCAGCACAGTGCAGTTGAGCGTATATAAAGATTGTGTGAGGGCTTCGGAAAACATTTCAATCGTTGGCGTAATGCAGAAACGAAGCGATTTATCCGACTTCCAAAAGGGCATGATCATTGGCTTTCGGGCCAAGGGTGGAAGCATTTCCGAAACGGCTGAGTTTGTGAACTGTTCGCGTGCCGCCGTGGTAAAAGTGTACCGTGCATGGCAAAATGGGACTGTCCAAAATCAGCGACGTGGCAAATGTGGTGCACCACGGGCCATAGATGACAGAGGCGAACGACGGTTGCGGAGATGCGTTCGGGCAGATAGACGGGCTACCGTTGAGCAACTGACCACCAAAATGAACCAAGGGGCTACCAAAAGTGTCTCCCAAAGTACTATTCAGCGAACATTGCTGCGTCTGGGCCTCCGAAGCAGACGCCTGGTTCGTGCACCTATGCTGACTGCTGTTCATCGACGGCGAAGGCTAGAATTTGCACGCCAGTACAGCAGCTGGACGTCCACTGAGTGGCGACAGGTTGCGTTTTCGGATGAATCGCGTTTTATGCTCCATCGGACAGATGGACGTTGGCGTATAAGGCGTGAAACCTCTGAAAGGAACCACCCTGCAACCATTGCCGGAACGGTCCAAGCTGGAGGCGGGAGCATTATGGTCTGGGGAATGTTTTCCTGGCATTCTCTAGGTTCACTGATCATTGTGGAAGGCACAATGGATCAATACAAGTACGCATCTGTCCTTGCGGACCATGTTCACCCCTACATGCGCATTGTTTTTCCTCAGGATGATGGCATCTTCCAGCAGGACAATGCGAGGTGCCATACAGCTGCCAGTGTACGTGCGTGGTTCGAAGAGCACCAGGATGAGTTTACCATCCTCCCCTGGCCAGCAAACTCACCTGACTTAAACCCAATCGAGCATCTGTGGGACCATCTCGATCGAGTTGTTCGCGCCATGGATCCTCAACCGCGTAATCTAGCGCAGCTGGCCACGGCATTAGAGTCGGCATGGCTCAACATCCCAGAGAACACCTTCAGGGACCTATGTGACTCTCTTCCTGCACGTCTCGCAGCAGTCCGCTCTGCGAAAGGTGGTTATTCTGGCTTTTGACAGATGGTCACATTAATGTGACTGAACTGTGTACATATGTACACACAGATTGTAGTCGATTGCTGTTTTCCTGGTGAATAATACTGCCTCCGACTTGTCAACATTGATCTTAATTTTCCAGGCAGTAAGCCAGTACTCAAGTGCATGGACGTGTGTCCGTAGTGAGTGGACTAATGGGCTCAGAGATGCATTTTGTGATAGAATTGCTGTGTCGTCGGCATACATTGCCAGAGTGGTGTTTGTGGGATATCGTTCGTGTAGAGGATATAGTATATAGGCCAAAGGAGACTCCCTTGCGGGACGCCTGCCTTGATGGCACGTGGAGTAGAGTGTGCAGTGTTTACACGAACGATAAAGTGTCTATCTCTTAAGTAAGAGTGGGTGATGGTTGTGATGTAATCTGGGAGTCCCAGGGTAATGAGTTTGTGCATGAGACCCTCAAGCCAAACTCGGTCGAAAGCCTTGGACACATCGAGGAAAATGGCACCTGTAATTAGCTTGTTCTGCAGTCCGTATGTTCTCCACAACTCTATACAGCTGATGGACAGTTGAGCGGCGTGGGCGGAAACCGTGCTGCTCAGGGATTAAGATGTTCTTGCGTTGTAGGAAATCCTTGATGTGTTTGTGGATAACGAATTCCGCTACTTTACTCAAAGAGGATAGTAGGCTGATTGGCCGGTAGGATGCTGGTTCTTCTGCTGGTTTTCCAGGCTTCAGTACTGGCGTAATAACTGCAGTCTTCCATGGGGATGGAAAATGGCCCAGGCGGAGCATACCGTTGATTATAGAAGTTAACTTCAGTAGCGTAAGTATTCCCATATTTTTGATCATTTTATTCGAAATTTTATCCAATTTTGGGCTTTTCTTAATTTTTAATTTCTCGATGTGTTCAAGGATCTCTGATGGTTTGACAAGAGGGATGTTGTTTGTGCGTGGGTTTGTGAGGAATTTTGTTAGTGTGTCAGTGACAGTGCGTTCTGTTGGAGGGTGAGATATGTTGTTAGTGCAAAACTGAGAAGCATAGTGATCAGCTAATGACTCAGCTTTCTCAGTTTCAGTGTATGCAATTCCTAGTTGGCCGTTAAGGGGCGGAATGTTGGTGTGGCATCTCTTTAACTTAGCAGTTGTCTTCCACACTGAGCTGTCATCAGCTGAGAGGGAAGTGAGATAAGTAGCCCATTCTTGTTGTGCATGTAAGCGTGTAAGAGCCCTGACTCTGTGGTTGAGACGATTTAACTGGGTTTTATCTGCTGGAAAGCGTGTTCTTCGCCATTCTTTTCTAGCCACATTCCTCTGCTGAATGAGCTTTCTCAATTCCGAGTTTATGGTATTTCTCTTGTCTGGCAGAGAGTTGCATTTAATGCAGACGTTAGCTCATTCATAAAGGATGAGACTAAGGCATCAAGCTCTTCACCCGAGTGTGCTGTTGGAATGTGTATTGAAGTGTTGTTTAAGGCTTTGGCATAGTTAGCCCAGTTAGTAATAAAGGCCTTTTTGTCTGGTGAGCTACGGACAGAAGTGCCCAGGTTTATCATGACTGGACTATGATCAGAAGATAATTCTGTGATAGTCTGCACGTAACTGGATTGACAACCTTTTAAAAGGAAGAAATCCAGTGTGTTGGCACTTCTGTCGTTGTAGCGTGTTGGGGTATCTGGGGCAGCAATGGCAATTCCGGCCTGTGCGGCAAATCGGTGAATTACAGAGTCTAGGTAAGATGTGTAAGAGCAGCCCCACGCGCGGTGCAGTGCGTTGAAATCTCCGCCTATAATTGTGTGACTGTTAAGTTGGAATAAGGCAGCAAAGTCCTCAGAAATATTCAATTGTGATCTTTTGTTGCTGGGTACATAGGCCGAGATAATAGTGAGTGGATGTGAGGTGAGTGGAGTGAATGTAATAGCTAGCGCCTCAAGAGCAACTAGCTGTGGAGTTGTTGTTTGGTGATGGGTGATAGATTGCTTGATCAAAATAATGAGCCCCCTCCAGGGCTTCTGGTAGTCTGGTGAGGACGGTCAAGTCGGTAGAGGCAGTAGTTAGCAATACTGAAAGAAAATTGTGGACTAAGCTTGTGTTCTTGTATGAGAAGAATATCTGGACTGTACTCATTTATAAAAATTTTGAGTTCATCAATTTTGTGATATAACCCATTTGCATTCCATGTAGTCACCAGAAGACCTCTGTTCATAATTTAACCGTAATTAGCTAACCCGTAGATTTCTTCTAATATCATGTGCAAAATTTGGATTTTATCAATCAAATTGTCGCATTTTTTCAGCTCTGGGAGCTTGGACTTGTAAATGTATATAACCTGGCTGATATTGCAACCTAATGAATTTTCAACTTCTTTCATGACTTTCATAAGCTCAAATAAGTCGGAATGTGAGTTGCTGTTAATTGCAGCGGGTTGTTGTCTGATTTGACCAGAATTATGGCTAACATTTTGTGATACATTATTTGCAATAACATTATTTTTTAAAGAGGCCTGACTGTCAGCAACCGCAGCGACTGTTGGGGCTGAGGCTCTAGGGGCTTCACTAGCATTATTGCCTCTACCTGAGGCGGCCTTCGCAAAGTTTAAGCCTGGCTTTACCAGGGACGATTTCTGTGGCTTTTTATTAGATGGAAACTTAGGGCACCCCCCTGTAGGACGCTACACGGGGCCCCAGACAGTTTACACAAACATGATTTTCTAATTTGCCCTTAAGGCTGCAGTCCATGGTTTTATGGTGACCAGCGCATTTCACGCATCGAGGCGCAACGTGACAATTCTCGGAAAAATGGTGCCACTTTTGACAATTATGACATTGTGGCACCTGATTCTTCGAGATATATTTTTCAATAATTACATTAAACAGCATGAGATGTTTGATATCATAAACTTTATCAAAATCTTTATCAGGGAAAATTTGAGCTTGAAAAAGTGGCATAGCTGCTTTAGTTCTAAATCTAGTCAACTGTACAACTTTGTTGACATTGTAATTAAGAGCCCTCAGAGCCTCGGCGATAACACCTACTTCTGCATCTATTGGGAGTCCTCTTATCAAGACCTTAACAGATTTTTTATGCTTTGGATTTATGACGTAGTGTTCTATGGAATTTGTGAGGAAATATTTGCTCAGCACTCTATGATCTTTTGGGGTGGTCGGTTCAATTTTTAGAAATTCACCTGTTACTCTACCATAAAATTTTAAATCTGGAAGTTCTTCCGAGAGAGATTTTAAAAATGCATAATATGCAATGGCCTCGCGGGGCTTGACCATAATAGGGGGGGTTGCAAGTCGTACTGCGGGTGCTGATTTTCAGGCAAAGACATATTATTTAAATTTTGCATAGGATTATTATTAGCATTAACAGATACATCAATATTTTCCGATACATTAGAATCAATAGAAATATTTGAATTTAATAAGCCAGTGGCTTCAGTATTATTATCAGCATTAACTGAATTAACGCTTAAACTAGCAAATTTATTTTGCAGTGAGAGAGAGGCTTGGGGCTTGGAAAGCCGAATGCCTTTAGCCGTTTTATGAGGCTTTTAAAAACCATCGTTAATGGAGGAGATGTTAGTCATCTTCCTCTTATTGCTAACATTAACATTAGAATTTACACTAAGATTTTCAGGTACATTAGATACAGGATTATCATCAGGCAAACTGACAACACAAGCAAGTAACAAAGCGCACTTACCTTCGAATAGCGTGATACATTTCTGGAGCATAATATTTTCCTTCTGGATTTCTCGTAGAGTATACTCAGTAATCCTTGTGGAGAGACGTTCGCATAATTCGTGTTGTGTTGTTGTTGTTGCTTATCTCCATGTCTAGGAATTTACTAGACGAGGTCCATGAGTCCATTCACCTTCAGAAAATCGAAAACAAGCACAGGAGTGGAGGAAAAGGGCAGCCTCTGTAAGTCGTGAGACCTGAGCACCAATGGTAGAGGACTGACTTAGCTCAGATGCCTATAGGCTTTAGCTGGGTATAATGGAATAACCTTCACGCCTAGGGTGGCCCTACCAGAAGTAAGCACTTCCGACGTACTTCGCCTATTCCACCCAGTGCCACCCCCTCGCCACGTTGAGGCAGCCTACAGGTCTTGAGGGGGGCATAATTCGTTATTGTGTTTAATAACAGCGCGAAGCTTGTTAACACATTTGCCGAAACACTTTGAAACACTAATGCGCTTGGCTTCATCAAAAGATTTTTCACACGAGATATCCACTTCCGATAGCTTGATCACTAAAGATAAATTTTCCGTATCCACATTATCAATATTCGATAATAAAACTTCATCGCCCGGCAGGGCGGGCACAGGATTAATATCATTCACATTCGACGCAGTATCCATTAACTCCGCTTCCACTCGGTCTGACCACGAGGTAGGCTTAACAGCCACCGCACCATTTTGCTCAGTGAGGGGGGGGAAATTTTTCCATATTAGTCGAATTAAACTCCTTTGACGAATTCTCAGACATGTAGAACGCAGTCGTTAAGCAGTAATCCACCTAAAACAGGAAAAAACACAACTCCGCAAAAAAAGGCGCAATTTCGTCTGAAATTGTTAGGGTATAACTTTGCAAACCAACTGTTCGATAGAAAATATCGAAATATCGCTTCTTCGGCCTGTCACATACTCTCGGCACTTTCTCTCGGCGTTGACGATTTTCCGTTTCATTTCTTCGGCCTCAAATTTCCCGGTGGATCTTCCTTCAGCGCTTCAGGTAACCCGGAATGGTGAAATTTCAGCATTCGATTTTGTGGCTTAGGAAATTATTCAGCCTGGCCGCTCATTCCGTAAAACCCTTATAGTCAGTTTCTCTCTGTATTTGTGTTCTGGAGATGGGACTTTTCTTCGGATTCTTAACGTGTGCGTTAAAATCGTTAAAATCGTTTGGTTGTTAGCCTTTCCTGCTGGATCTCTGCCCTGCCTTGGCAGGGGTAGGTTAAACCAGGAGGGGACTTCTGGCGATGAAAATTTTGGAGCCCCCTGAAAAGTATTTACTTATCTATGTGTTTGAAATACCGGTTCGCAATTAGTGCTGAAGTATAATAAATAATTAAATACACATTATTACTTAATATTATTGATATTTTACTAACGTTAAAGAAGTACGATGTCAGAAGAAAGATATACTGTATGGCCATCTTATATATGGAACAAGAAGTGCTAAAGAATATCGATACCTCGGAAATAATTGATGAATGTGCTAGAACGAAATCAAGGAAAAAATTTATTAAACTTTCTGCTTAATAGTTATTTAATTTAATAATCAACTATTTTAATTTTAAAATATTTCAGAAAATATAGCAGCTGTTTTATGTTTTATTTTTCTTTCCCATGGAATATTTAATTTTTTGATATAATCTTAATTTTTACTTAATTTAGTCTTGATATGTAGTATTTTGATCTTGAATAAATATACTAGAATTTAGAATTTAAAATATTGTAATAGTTTTTTGCTCTTTTTAAAACAGAAAAATATCTTTCTCCTGACGCACTGGAAACTGGAATATTGAAAATAATTTTCAAAATAATTTCTACATTAGGAAAAGTGGATAACATTTCTCGGGCAGCATGACATACTTCTGAGGCAGAACTATGTTTGTCCTCATTTTCTTTTAAAAGTAAAAAAAAAAAAAACAGTCGTACTTCATCAACAAATTCTGGAACACATATATCATCTTTATAAATCTCTTTTAATTTTTCTGCACAGAAATGTTTTTCTAAATTCGGCAAATTTAAATTAAAGAATATTTAAAAATTTTCTGTATTATTTTTAAATATTTCATTTCTGTGAGCAAGTTCCGCTATCATATCGTCACAATTAAAAGAATTAAAAATAAAATCTTCGCGCTGTGAAAGTGATTTAGTTGCTTCAATACTCTGATTTAAAAAAAAATTTTTTTGTGGCCTGCGATTTCGCTCTTCAGATATCAAAGATGTTATAGATGTTGCTTCTTTTTCTATGTCCAAAAATTCATGACGGAATCCTGCAATAAAAGTTTCCAAAGATTTTAACAAATCATCTCCTTTAAATTGGTTGCATTGGGTTGATTGTAGGGATTTGCTAGTGGCATTGATTCTCTGTCAAATGGTGCTCCAAATTATTATCATGAATATCGTTTCATATCGGCATATTTTTTTAAATAAAGATGTGGTCTCCACTGCAGTTACTTTTTTTCCGAACTTGAGACCTAGATGTCAGGTATTCTCTTTTACATGAATGTAACCCATTTTTAATGCCAATACGTCATCTGCTCTTGCCGATCATGTAGTATCGAATAATGTTTTACCATTAAATTATTTTCGCCTTCTTCAGCTTTTTACTCAAAATCTGCCAGCGACGAGGAGATGCAGAAGAAAAAGAAAATAACTTTTGCACAAACATAAAACAGTGAACAGAGGTACTACAACTTTCTGCAGCAAAACTATTTACTAAATTCAAAGAAGGATTAGCTCAAGGGATGTATTATTTAATACGAGCCTGTAATCTCGAGTATTTCCCTGATAAGTTTTCTGCGTTGTCATACGTTTGCCTAAGACAACGTTTAATGTCTATAATGTCTATACCTAATTTTGCTAACGCGGTCAATACCTGTTTTTCCAAATATGATGCTGTATGATCTTCAGTCGGTATAAACCTTAAAAAACTTTCTTTTACATCACTGCTTGACAACCTTATAACTAATGTCAGTTGATCAGTATGTAAAATATCAATATGAGGCTGTAGTAAGTTGCTAATTTAATTTCTTGTGTTATATATGATATTAAATCTTTGCTAATGATGCTGATGAATCCCTCACAAATATCATGGGACAAACAACTTACGTTTCTTTTCCCTCCGATATCGTAATTTTCTAAAGGTAAAGATCTTTTACACAACGTAAGATTTCATGTTCTAGCTATGTTACGGTGATTGATCTCCTGTTTTCGAAACCGCTAATTAATTTGGATTTTGATGCGGAAAACATTTTGCGAGGGTAGCAGTAAGCACATTTGGTTGTTTCTGAAAATATAAGCCAGTCCCTTTTTTTCTTTGATTTCATTCGTTTTAATGCGGCAAAAGTGATCGTACGAGAGCCCTTTGTTATACATTTGATCTTAGTCGTTATACACCGATCTTAAGGTTTCTATATCTCCAATATTTTGAGACTTGTTTAAAAGTATGTACTCAATAATTGCGTCACATAGAACTGCGGGCTAAAGAGCTATATCATCACTTATGCAAGGAATTAATTGTGTAAGTTCTCTTGCATTACTTTGGGATTTTTAGAAAGCATCATCTTTTGCCAGAATTTCAACAATTTAAACTCTTATTATTAAAATCTAATTAAAAAAAGTATATAAACTAATGACTGCCAATTAGTCTTTTTTGCCAACTTCAAAAGTTTAAAAGCATTTTTGCTCGTTAAAATTGAAATTTAACAGTTATTTTCATATCTGATTAACCGGAATAATTTTACAGTCAAGTTGTTTTTGCCATATGCTTGGCACGTATTCTAAATTTGCTTTTCTTTCCCAAAAGTGTTACGAAACGAACCTCAGAAATGATTGATCAGGGTCTTATCAGACGTAACAAATTAGGGGAAGAAGTTCACATTGAGGTTATAAAAATGCACATCAATATTTTTTAACACTGCAAGTAATAAAGGGTCTAATACCATCATTAAAATTTAATAAGATTAAAATTACATCATTTAGTTTCATATACAAATGGAAGAAAAAGGATAAAACGGTAGTTGAATTTTCTCTTTTCCTATTAATTTAAATGCATTTTGGTCCAAAACCGAAAGACCTTTTCGCTACAATGAGTTAACTTTCTTTTAAATGAAAATTATTTCTCTCTTGATGAAGCTATATTAAAAGCGCTTACGGAATATAAAACATGTTGTTTAAAATTAAAGTTTCCATTAATTAATTTAATTGAAAAACATTCATAAAGACCAGTTATTATAAAATTTTATCGTTAAGCATTATGTTTTATTTTTTATGCAGATGAAAGTATATTTTCGAAAGAGAAATTTGTACCAAAGCTATATAGTATATTCCTTCCAAAGAATAACTTATTAACTACTAGCCGCTACGCAAATTTCAATAAAAATGTATTACATAAGAAAATTACAATGAAATAAAAAATATCCCTTAATACAAATATTAATTATCTCAATAAATAAATTAACCAATTTCCCGTTGCCTTCTCTCGACAAACGTTCAGCATTCAAGTCAAAACATTAAATTTAAAAACTGTACAGAATTATTGCTCTTATTTTTTCGAGTGGCAACAGTGCTGAAATAACAAGAATGAATTACCGATTTGATGCGCTTTCATCAAAAAACATAAAATATAAAAACGGAAAAAAAATCTGAAAACTTTCAAATTTTACAATACTTCCAAAGGGGCGTTTTTTTAACGTTTTATGTGATACCTTTATTTATTAAATATCATGTTCTTCGCACTTAAACCATAAAATTCAATTCAACAGCAATATCGAAATATAATTTTGAAACGAGCATATCTTTAGAACTTCCGATACACAGTCTCGCGCGCTGAAGATAAAAAAAAATAAAATAAGTTAAAAAATAAATAAAATCTGAAAGCTTTCAGATTTTAAATTACGTCCAAAGGCGCGTTTTTTTAACGTTTAACGTTTCGTGTGCTACCTTTTTTTATTAAATATCATGTACTACGTACTCAAACCATAAAATTCAGTTCAAAATCAATATCGCAAAATCATTTTAAAATGAACATATCTTTCGAATTTCCGTAAGTCTTGTGCGCTGCGCATTGAAATGTTACAAAACATAAAATCGATAATAAAGCAAATTTCAAATTCAAAATTAGGGCTTCCAGATGCCCATATTCGCAATAGGATTACGTCATTCAAAATTCGATGGCTCTAGGTTTTATCACAATGCGAGAAACATGCATACATTTATGCAGATTTTTCATTTTTTAAAATTTAATGCAGAGCGATAACATTTAGTGGCAACAATTTGAAAAGTGATACGCCGTTTTTGTGTTTCCGACGCAAAATCGCAAAACGAAAGTAATAGTCCTTCGGGACTAAATTCCTTTGGACTAAAAATTCTCATACAATGTTGCCATTGCTCGCTCTGAAATCGTTGAGTTTATTAATAAAAAAATCGTTAAAGTTTTACAAAACATGAAATCGATAATAAAACAAATTTGCGCTTCCGGATGCCCTTTAAATATAGTTATTATCTTTTGTAAGGAAACCTGCCGCCGTAGGAACATTCGTTAACTGTTTCGATTTAAATTTGCTTTTTAAATCCCTTTTCGATTTATTGCAATACTTGTCTTTTGCCAAAAAATTTCAAATCCACCCCGCGCTAACTTAAGTCTTTCCTCCCCTTCCACTTCTCATCTTAAAAATTTAATCAAATTAGTTAGGCGAGAAATATTTTAACTTTCGTTTACTTTTCCAAAAAGCGGGCTTCTTTGCCAGGCTCTGAGGACTTCCTCCGAGAGGCATGATTCTACCATGGGATATAACCAACAAGTATTGTTTTCCGTTTTAATATCTAAGGATTCGAGAGCTCCTAGTTGTGCTTCAATCTTATCAAATAATTGCGGCAACGGTAATTTTTCAATACTGTCATACCTGTCTTAACATTCGTTACAATCAACTTTAGAAGTTCTCTCACATATTCCTCAATTAATAAATCATGATTCCCAAAACGTTCCTTAGGAGCACTAATAGCTTTTGAATAATTTTTCGCAGACATTGGGTTACTTTCAATAAAGCCTCTAGCGCGCGTCCCTTGTTTCATACTTTGCACAAGATACTGAAATTTTCACGTTCGCGCAAGTCAGGGTCCTCCTGTATCTTTTCGAACTGAGACCCAAACGGAAGCCAGATCAATAATCCTCCATCGAACTTCTTAAACTCTATTTTCGGGAGCTTCAATGATCTACCGTTACGAGGTAAATTACTGAAAACACTACCTTGCGACCTAGTTTCTAAATTTACCTGTTCCAAGGCACCTAACTTCTCACTAACTAAGCGATAAAGGGTAATAAATTCATCTTTATACATATCCCAGCTTTCCATTTCATCGTTAACCTTTTCAGGCGTTACATCAGTCGAAATTATAGAATTCAAAATATGTTCGTTAAGTTCCTCAATATCTTTCTGTAACATTTGCAACTTTGTAAATTTATCTTTAATCATACCCGCTGAAAAATCATCCTTACCAATTTCATTTTTCAAAACGTTAACAGTCTTGGTAAAGGAAGAACGCAATCCCCCGCGTTTTGCAGTTAAAGGATCTATAATGAAAATATCAATTAAACCAGCTTAAATTCACAAAATACCATTCAACAAAATAATTCTAACAGTAACCTCACTGCGTTCTGTCACGTCGCGAACGCCACTTTTAACGAAAATTATCAAAACCAAAATCAGAACTACGCCGAGACTACCCGTCAACGGTTGTTCTGCACAGGCTGTTAATATACGTGTATAAACCTTAATAATAATTAAACACAGTGAGTCTACTATTATAGCATTTTTTATACTTTCAATATTTATAGAAAACAATAAATTTTATCTACTTGTATTCTACACATGCTTCTTGACGTAGAACAATTTTATTCAACACCTGACATCAGGAGCTTCACAGTTTCCTTGAATTAAAGCAGGAATTCTCTACTGGGATATTTTCAAAACCAAAAAAAATGCAATACATCATTCAATCAATACCAATATTAAATTCATAGAACGTTTATATCACTAAGCAAACACGGATCAGAACGTGCATTGCAACGCCAAAAACTGATGCCATTCACAAAAAACTGGATTCATAAAATGAAGTTTCGTGTTCATTCAACAAAGTTATTCATAAAACAAAGTCTTGTGGATATCTCCAGAAGTTTACTGACGGTATTACGTAACATATATATTTCCTACTTTCAGACACTGGAATAACGCCATAAACAAATGCATTACGCTTCGACTAGTTTAGATTTTGCATTCTGTATTTCAATTAACATTTAATCTTTTCTAAAGACGCTCAAGACCAGAATGGATCTTTTTTTATGAGTATCATGTCTTTAAAAGCATTTCTCAAATTAAATACATTGAAATAGGTTCTTGGAAAGGAGAATTTATGCTGTCCCAATGAGAAACCTCGCATTCTAAGAGGCATCAAATAATTTTTAAATATTCGTAAACATACCATTTTAAACATAAATGAGGGGTCCAGGACTGGGATCGTAGCCGGTGCTGTCACATCGAATGATGAAACCCTAGAGCCGGCCCTGAAAGGACCGACAAAGGTTCGAATGAGATAGGTGACCCACTTCATAAATCCACCCAGGTCAAGTAAATGTTAGTTTTCACTTACCTCGTTGCTATATCAAAGATAAATCTCTTCTTGATAAATTAGAGAAATCAGTGTCTTTTTTAAATGCAAACAAACAAGTTGGAAAATGATAACTTTATTGTTAGATATTTGAACATAATGTATGTCAGATTTTAAACTTACTCTCGTTTCGATTTACAATTATTTTCGGTGTTCATATTGAAAAAAACTATCAAGTACATTATAAATAATATTAAAGTGCATTTCTGT
>KK122287.1:65511-166580 GCA_000611955.2 Stegodyphus mimosarum
TTCGGTCTAAAAAACTTGCTATCAATTTGAGATAGCTATTACCAGTCTTCAAAGTAGACAAATTTTCATTACATTAAAATTTCATTACATATTTCAATGCAATAAAAATGTGTTTCCTTTTTCGGTTTTTGATCTCAAATGAACCAGGAGAACGAAACACATTTTCGAAGCATATTAATCGGAGTTTCAGTAAAAGGAGATTAATTTTTATATTTTTATTATCTTGTATATTTTTTTCAATTTTTGCATTTTTAGCTTTCGAGTTTGTACTACTATTATCTTCCTTTAATTTTGAATTGTTTAGATATTGTGCTGAACCTCTTTTGCAAGGATGCAATTATTAATATTGTTGAGGAATTGCCTTGCTTTGACTCCAATTTACTTTTAACATTAGAAGCTTTAAATTTATTTTACTTTAATCCTGCAGCTGTAGCACAGGACAGGTATAATGTTTTTTTGAATTTTTTACTCTTATTAGGTTTCTTTATGTATACATATACCCACTCTGTTACTCGGCTCCGTGAGTTCTTTTTATATTCTTATATGGTGATAAATTGTGCATTTTTGCTTTAAAAATGATTGCATTATGTTGTTCTTATCTTCTAGTTAAGGTTTCTATTCCTTTAGTTAATCTGCATGTTACAATTGTAGAATTATCAACAGTTTAAAAGTTGTTTAAGTGCAGCTAAGCTTAATTTTTTAACTATAGCGGCCATATTTGTTTACATTTGAAACTTAGCAGAATAGTGGATTTGTTGCCAATCGAGAGAAATTAAGCTTCTGATCAACAAAGTAACGTCTTCTTTTACTAGTGCGAATTAAATCATGCTTAATCCATTCTCGAATTATCATTTAAGCTATTAAATTATCCCATATATTGACCCAGCATAGCCTCCTCAACAAATTAAGTCAGTTTCTGACTCTTCAGTATCTTTTTGCCGAGTGAGACCAAAAGCAAATTTTCAATTTTGTGCACCGAAAGATCTGTCTTCTTGCCCGTTGGACGAATTGCTTGTTTTTGCCTAGAAATTGTAATTTTAATTGTAAAAATTAATTTTTTTATTGTTTTAACTGTATTTGGTGTTTTATATTTTTCTACATCTTTCAATTTTTAATATAAATATTTTGAATTTTTATGTATTTTTGCCTTGTCGCGAAGTAAGAACTGAATTAATTGAATGAGAAATATATATTTAATATAGTTCGAGGAAATAAGTTTTATTCCGTACAAAAAGGTCATGTGGTGTACTCATCAATTTTTTAAGTTTAATAATAACAATTTTCTTTCTTAAATTATTTATAATAAATAACATACTAGAATTTTAAATACGACTTTTGACTATTACTCATATGTTCTCATTTATACTTGCAAATAGATAGATTAAGAGCTTATTCTGAAATGAGAGCTTTGCGTGAATGTGTTTTTAGTAAGGAAACGTTTACCTCGCAATTCAAAAGGGCATCACGTGCAAAACCCGTGTTTATCTTTCAGACGAACCAGTTAATCCGGTTAATACTTTCTTAATCGAGATAGATAAAGTAGCGAGTAGCATTTTCCGGATTAAACTTTCGATAATCATATTGCGATTTATTGTAATTTTATCTGATTTTACTTGTAGAGACACTTCTGTTCTCATGAATCGGTCAGCTGCTTTTTTTCGTCAGAAACAAACGGGCAGCTGATTTGAGAGGGTGATAATTTGTAACATTTTGGAAGATAGCACAAAGGTTGAATGTCAATAACAAATGGGCAGCTGACTTTTCTAATCTCAGATACTATTCAGATTAAGAGATTTGCTTCAAAATGGCATTTTGGAATATCTTTTAGACGGGGGAAAAAGGGAAAAAACTTCTTTACAATTTATTTATTCTGATTTATATTCCGCTGCTGGAAAGCATACCATTTTTTGATTACCAATCTTTATAGTTTTAAGTATGGCGTCAGAAATATCTTTTACTAGTTGGAACGATGTATTTTATCTTATACCTATTAACATCTATATTATTTCTTAAAAAAGAAATGAAATTTTATAAAATGAAATTATTGTTTTTAAATCGTTCAATTTTTTAAGCAATTACAGGTTAATTATATTCGAAAGTTAAAAAAGCGTACAATTGTCCAAATGGCAATACCTTGAGAGCTGATTATGAACTTGGCGCGTGGAAGATAAATATCTTTTATTTCATATCGCTTCAATAGTTTACAAGGCAAGAAGGCGATATATACATAGCAGCATAAAGTAGCGTAATATAATATAGTAGTCCAAAACATTAGAGCAGACTCTGCTTTAGCAGAAATTCTAAAAAATGCGATAAAGCACGAAGAAAAGTTTAGCTACAAATTGTTCCTGTTGATTTTAAGAATGAATTCAGCGAATATTTCAGAAAATGGGAGGTTTTCTAGAGTACTTCTCCTTGCAACTGAAAATTATCTTTATAATACAGCAAATAACTGTTGATAATATTTAGGAGTTAATTAAGCATTCAAAAACGCAGTATTGAAGATTCTAACCTATACATCATATATACTTGTAAACCACTGAACATATCTATTACATAGAATGATAAACTGTAAATGAAGATTTAAAATTTTGTAAAGAAAATCAGAATGTAACATTACCGTAAGGAAATAAATCATCGCCTTATATCTGAAATTCCATTTTTGTTGTTTCTGGAAGATAATAGTCTTTTAAATTTTCCTCGAAGTCTATGTATGACTGTGGGGGTAGAAGGAGAGAGTAGGCAGTAATGTTCTTAAAAGCTGCAAAATTACATTTTGTTTTGAAGTGTCGGGGCTCAGTAACGAGAGAGCTATAAAAATGTAATTTTCTGGCTGTTGAAAAACATTTAATGCATTGAATTTTATACATTGCACGAGCTTAAACATTTTCAGATAGTTAAAAGTCATGCTAAAATTCTTTGTTGAATTTGTTTATTGTAATTAATGGCGTCAATAATGTCTTGTAGCATTAATGAGGGTAACTAAAAGAGTCTAGGTTAACAATCATCGGTTTGATGAATCATTACATTAAAATCTTATATTCAGATTTTCATTATTTTACTGATATTCTTGTTCTCCCAATATGTTGCAGTGAAGCTTAGTTATAAGTGTAAGCAAAGCTTGTAGAGTCATTAGGTTATTTAGAAGCAGGAGTCATGAAAAATGAGAAATGCTTTCGCCGGACTCGAACCACGGACCTTTGGAATACGCCCCCAGCGTGCTGACCACGAAGGCATGCGAAGAAGGCGGAAGAAATACCTTATAAGATATATGAATCAAACAAAAAAAGTTTTTAAATATTTCTTCTGATTTAGAATTATGCAGCTGCAGAAGCTGATTCTAGATGATCCTGATTTTGAATCAGATGTTATAGTTCATTTAATCTGAAAGTAGAAATTCATTTCAGTTTTAAGTACTACATTTAATTTTCTTTAGTGTTTTTTTTTTTTTTTTTTTTTTTTTTTTTTTTTTTTTTTTTTTTTTTTTTTTTTTTTTGTAAATGCCTTTTTGAGCGCTGAATTATTATGGTATGTGCTGATAGTAAATAGAGATATGAGTAAGCAGGTCAGTTTCTTATTGAACATTATTACATTCTATAGATATAAATGTAAATTTGTTTGTCATATAGTTATAGCTTTCAATTAATTTTTGTTGATGTTTTAATTTCTATCCATTCTAATAAATGCTGAGTTCATATCTTGGGGGTCTGTATGTTACAAAACTGATTAATCGTTCATCACAAGGCCATTCGTATATCTGTTGGAGAACTTAAAACTTTTATAGATTATGCTATGTCAAATACATATTATTCTTTCATTAAAAATCGTGAAAGCAATTATATGAGAATGTAAAATTTTCTATAGTAGTGTTTTAACATGCATCCTGATTTCACGTAAATTAAGAAATTATAACTACATTTTAATATATTAATATATATTATATACATGATTTAACTCGAAATCTTAAATTATTTAGTTAAATAAATTCATTTGACAAATTTTTGAGAGTTAATAAGACATCATAAAATTTGGAGCATTTCTCATTAAATTAGTAGAATTTAATAAAATTATGAAAAATTCTTCAGAAAAAAGAAATTACATTTTGCACAGTTCTTTTTGGGACATCTTTTTCCCTTTTACGAAAGATGACATGATTAGTAGAATTAGTAGTTCTTTATCTATAAGTAATATTATCTTTAAAGCCATTGTTCATTTTCGTAAAACAGAGATTTACTATTTTACAAGAATACGAAATTTGATAATTTTATCTCTGTAACTGTTGCATAAGGGCAGTAATATGTTGAGAGATATGCAGCGAAGTATTTTGCTTTGTTTCTTTTAGTTGTAGTAATCCCAGTTATGTAAAAAAGCTCGAGAAGTTTGGTTTTATTTTATTATTTATTTAGTTACTTATTTTATGATTTAGTTTCAAGATTTCAGCTGTAAAAAAGAGACGTTTACCATTTAAAATTAGATAAACTTTATCCATAGACTGATGTCGACTTTATGCAGAGCCAGATTAAGACTCTTAGGGCCTTAAACTCATTAAAAGTTTGTTCTCCAATCGAATACTTTACACTCTGAAGCAAGTCCCTATAGCCGCTTAAAAGTGTCAGCTTGTACGAAATTTATAGATTTTCCCCCCATTCTTTCTCTCTTGACATTAGCTTAGCTGCACTATACATATCACAGTAAAACTGGTAACGAAAAATTTTTGTGGTGCATCCCTTTCCTGAGTCTTTAAGCACCTTTCTATGAAGCACGCTTTATTTAACGCCCTAAAAACGTGCTTATTTTCCTGAATAACGTGTCGAAGAATTTCAATGTGTGTCTCTTCTTCCAGGTGCACAAGCTTTCTCCAGCATTTAGAAAAAAATATCACCTAAATAAACAAAATAAAATAAGATACAATAAAGGATGTGATACAAATGTGATAAAACAAGAACCTAAAACCATCCAATTTTGAATAACGTACATTTCCACCCGAATAATGCACATCTGGAACTGTGCCATCTATGGCTCAAAATAGAAATCAAAGCACTAAATATTACAGTCATCAAGATAAAGTCAGCATATTTATTCATGGAGGTAGGAAGGAGTCGATGTTTTCATACATCGAGATACCTATTCCTACTTTCATGTATTCATGAGCTTTATTTCATTATTGCAACTAAATCATGACGTCATTTATCCGTATTCAAGTTTCACCAAACAGAAGCAATGTAAAAATAAAAATAATAGTAATCACCAGATGGCAGCACTAAAAATTGTGACGAAACTCTTCAATTTACTTCTTACTAAAAAGAGGGAAGATTTTTGAGGTTCCTTTTGCGATTTTGCTTTGATTCGATATAAACGGCTGTATCATTTTTCAAATTGTTGCCACCAAATGTTATCGCCCTGTATTATTTTTAAAGAAATTAAATGATGAAGAATCTGCATAAATTCTCGAAATGTGATAAAACAAGAACCTAGAACCATCCAATTTTGTATAACGTACATTTCCACCCGAATACGCGCATCTGGAAGAGCCCAAATTTGGAAACAATTTTTTTTGACAAATTTGGAAATTGTTTTATTATTTATTTCGTATTTTGCAAAACTTCAACGAATTTTTGATGAACAAACTTAATGATTTAAAAGCGAGCAATGGCAGCACTCTACGGGGGAAAAAAAACCTTTTTATCTCCAGCGCACGGGACTCTGTATCAAAAATTCTAAAGATATGCTCATTTTAAAATTATTTTGCGATATTGCTGTTGAACCGAATTTTATGCTTTAAGTGCGAAGAACGCCCCTTTCGATGTAATTTAAAGTCTGAAACTTTTTTTTAAGAAGTCTTAGCATTATCGGAATTTTGCAAGGAAGCGTATTACTACTCTTTCTAATTTATTATATCTTCAATAATACCACAATTTGTAATCAAAGTGATTTTCATTTTCAAATAAAAAAACTGCCGATTCGCTTGTGTCGGAAAGCTATTTTGCTTTCAAAAAGCTCCCCTTTTTCATTTTTTGAATGCTCTACTTATCCCAGTATAATTCGTAATCAAATTTCGAAAGTAACAACATGCTTGAATAAAGGATTCCAGAAGTAAAGAGCAAGTCTATGAGTCAGGAGCAGCCTAAGTTGTCATTAAAAAGCTGATTGGTAGGGCAATGTGAATTTGTAAGGCTACGTATTAGTTGGTGGAAGTGGGCAAGAGACTCTTTCCAAGTCTTCCTGGAACTTACTATATATTCTTATAAACTTCTTTTTGGGATGCCAGGCAAATTTTGAAGAAATAGCCAAATTGCAAAAGTGGGAGTTCTGAATAATTTAGCTAATTTAAACAAGAGAGTTGGGTTACAAAAATTTAAAATAAAAGATTAAAAATACAGTGGGTGATGATTAACGAACATAATCTGTTATAAGACTATGTTCGCTATCCGAATTGTTCGTTAACTGACCATCGATTTACCATAAATTTTTTTGTGAAATCGATTAATTCGTTCTGCTGACCCTAAAAATTAAATTTAAAACAAGGATGCATAATTTCTTAGTAAATTTATTTAAAAAATTATACGTACATATAATTTTGGATATTAATCAGTCTTTTTCATTTTTTCTTTATGGGGCGTTAAAGAACATATCCAATGTCGATTGCTTTTCTCTCGTTTTCCGGATTTTCCGGAAGTGCTGAACAGCATTATCATTATAAAGGTCCCCAGCCGTACTGACATCAGCTTGGTTTGGGTGCCATTCTAAGACCATTGCTCTGACATCCTCCCACTTCCTCAAAAGATCTTTAACGGCAGATGTCGGCACTTTTGTCTTCCTCTTGTTCAGAAGGAGACACATTCGCTGTGTTTCTTGGTGTTCTTCATTCAAGATTTCTTGGAGTTCTTCTGTCATCAGTTTCTCTTCATGTTCAGTTATGAGCTCTTCTATATCATCCTCGTTCATCTCCAATTCCAGATCTCTAGCAGTGTCGAAATTTCATCCATAATTTCAAGGGTGTCTTCCTGATCACCTCCGTCTCCTTGAACGAAGGATGGACACAGCTATCGCAAAGCAGAAATCAAATGTCGCTGCGTGACTTCTGACCGTTTGAATGATACGAATAGCTCCAAGAATGTTTTGAAATGTTTCTTTCCAAAACGTTTTTAAAGTCATTGTTGAGGAGAATTGGCATGCTTCAGAACACGGAAGAAACAACAGCGCGTGAGTGTACAATTTCTTGAAACCCGGAATAACATCTGATTCATCGGCTGAATCAACGAAGTCGTATTCGGAAGTAGAAACTGAACTGTCAGCCACGGAAAATCTGTCAGCAAATTATCTTTAAGATCCTTTGGGTGTCCTGGTGCATTGCCTAATAGCAGCATTACTTTTAATGGCAAGTCATTGGTATCAAGGTAGTCCTTCATCCTCGGGGCACAAACAGCTATTATTTGAAAAGAGCTTGCTTGGCCCACGTACTCTGATTCATGGGTTTATGCCCAGGAACACTTTTTTCATCTTTCGTGATGTAGGTACGGTTCATCATGCGCCTCCAAAACAAACCAGTTTCGTGACAATTAAATATTTGTTCTGTTTCAATGAATTCTTGAAATTTGAGACGGTACTTCTCAGCTTCTTCTTTATCTGCACTAGCAGACTCACCATGCATTAATACATGTTTAATTCCAGTTAATCTCCTTTTAAACTTGCAAACCAGCCAGTGACAGCCTTGAATTCTAACTCCTTGGATGACGCACCTGTAGTTTATTCTTTCAATTTCTCAAAAATTTCTTTAGCTTTCTCTTGAATATAGCTATAATAGTTGCATCTCTTTTCATTTCCCTTTCAGTTATCCAAACTAAAAGCAACCTCTACATTTTTTTATGGATGGCACTTCTTTGCTTCGCAGATATGATTTATCTCCTTTAGTTGCTTCAGTCTTCTTAATGATATCTTTCTTAGCTAAGATTGTGCATACTGTAGACATGTTCAAGCTATACTGTCTCGCAATATCAGCCATCTTCTGTCCACTACCTACTTTGGCTATAATCTCTTGCTTTGTTGTTATGGTGAGCGCAGTTCTTGACACTCCACTCTTTTTGAGACCCATAATATTGTCAGATTTTCAGTTTTTTTATAAAGGGTTCAAGAGCACATGAAAACATTTAGAGGAACAGAAACCGACTAGTGTACACAATTGACAAAGTTTCGGCGCACACTAGCTACACTGCGGTATGCGACAAGGCGGAAAACCGAGTCGTACCTCACTGCTACGGAATATGGTTCACATGTGTTATTACCACATTCAGGATTGCCACTGGCGACTAAAAGGCGACTATTTTTTACCTTTGGCGACTATGGGCGACCTTTGGTGACTAGAAAAGGGCCAAAAACGACTGTTTTTAAAAAGTGGCGACTTTTTGAAACTTTGGACGAATATTTCAGTTT
The DNA here is from genome assembly GCA_000611955.2 of Stegodyphus mimosarum. Lineage (NCBI taxonomy): Eukaryota > Metazoa > Arthropoda > Arachnida > Araneae > Eresidae > Stegodyphus > Stegodyphus mimosarum. The sequence continues at coordinate 73,942 of KK122287.1, forward strand.
TTTAAAAGACTTTTTTGTATGAAATAACATAGGCGATAATTATAGCAGCGGTATTTTCAAACACCGCTACAGCCTCGAATGCGTTATTAAGAAAAAAGTACTAATCACGCATTTTCTGAGGCAACTGATGTGTTGTGGTTTGCTTCTAAATGAAAGCAAACTATCCTCCCGTTTGCTACTTAAATTTGCTGGATGAGTGACATGAATAAATGAATAGAAGAAACTGGGAGGGAAACAAGACGCATATTGTTTCGCTGTGAGAGGAAAAGAGTGTGCCGTTCGTCGTTAAAGACTACGTATGGGACGGTGAATGAATGAGAGGGTAAGGGCCTCAAAATAAAATCAGCTGATGGTCTACTTTGGCTATAAATATTCTACTGGAAAAAATTTTTTTTCCAATATAGAACTTTGAAGTTTAATAGGCAAGCAACATAATTCAAGAGAGATGAAAAATGACTTTTGGTCCGTTGGGTTTGGCAACTCTGCACATTAAGCTCTGAGAGCCGAGAAGTGTTCGTTAGAATTCATTTTAGCTCGTTACCCGAATATGTGTTCGTTGTCCGAACACAAAAATCTTTCGTGAAAATGTTCGTTGTCCGATTTGTTCGCAGTCCGAACTGTTCGTTAACCAATCACCCGCTGTAGTTCAATTAGAGTATGGATTAGTATAATAGGCATAAGTAATTAAATTTACGGCATAAATGAAGTTACTTAATTCTCACAGAATTTTTATAATTTCTTCGAGGATTATGACGAGCTTGAACTTACTTTCTGCTGCTTTAAGTTGCGGAGAGGCTAGCTTATTGGTGATTCTAGGGAGATTTCTTTCGTCAAAAAGTCACCAGTTTCTCTAAGGAGTAGTATTAATTCAATTAACAACCAACTGTTGGTGTTTGGGGTCTTTGGTTTAGTGTGTCTGCGCAGTATTTACGTACAAAGTCAACGTTATTTAAAAAGTCTGTAGCAAGTGAACCCATGGAGATGGGATTTTTATCATTAGATATTTAGTGTAGTGTAGGATTGTGTGGGTTTTCCTTAGGTGCATTTTTCTTCTGAAAATTTAGGGAAATATTTATTTTTTGGAAATTTCGAACATGCACGATATGAACTTGTGTGAAGAACCTAAACATTTGGCATATTTTGATGTTTCTAATCTACCTCAATTGAGAATATTGAGTCGATTTGTACTTAAAGGCACATTTAAGACAGCTACCGTTTTCTGACGAGAAGTTCAATTTTTGACAAATATGATACTGTGCTACAGTATTTTTAATGATGTATTTCTTTATATTTACCTTCTTTTTCTCTTTCTTTATTTCTGTCTTTAAAGAAGCTCTTGAGATCTGTTCGTGTAAGCTGGATTAAATTGTGAATAAAATAGCCTAGATTAGCGAGACCTGTGACGATTTTTCTTTGAAAGCTTTTATCAGTAAAAACAATTTACCGTGAATACCTATTTTAACTATACAACACGGATAACTATTTTAACTGTTTTTTTATGTTTGTGTATTATAATACAATGTTCAATGTTACCAGCAGTAAAGAGTTTTAGTAATTCCCATCGTGCATCTTGAGTTGAAAATAGAACTTTGATATATTCGCATCTTATGCGGGCAAAAACTGGAACTTTGCTTTTTTGTGAAATACAAATTGTGTGCAAAAATTAAGGACGAAGTCGAAAAATTAGCATATCAGCTGAAGGAAGACGCAGAGCGGACAGAAAGACCAATCAGGAGATTAAGTAAGGTGATGTACGGTAGCACATGCGCAGATATGCAGGTAGACGTAATGGGGGAGTGTCTGAGTAGTATAAAGCATGTTGTCGGTGTAAGATCAGTATTTCTGGCAAAGAGATTGCACGCCGTATAGCAGTTGAAATCACACCGAGTTGCTGCCTCAGCGAGAAATGGCGAATAATCAATCTGTTAGACGACATCTGGATGCTTTTACCCGAGGTCGAATCATTGGGAAGTTGGAGGAAGGCCGCAGTGTGACAAGTGTGGCTGCATAGTTCGGAATTGCTCACAGCATCGTTTCACGACTTTGGAAACAATTTCAAACTACAGGAACAGCTATCCGGGGGTTTAGTAGTGGTCGTCCACGAGGAACCACACCCGCAGATGACCGGTATATTGCCTTACAGGCCAGAAGAAACAGGCGGCAGACAGCGGGAGAAATCGCTAGACACACGACACAGGCGACTGGACGACCGATATCGCGTTTTACCGTGGCCAGAAGACTGCACGGTGGTGGTCTGTTTGCACGACGCCCTGTACGGTGTGTACCTCTAACGCCTGCCCATCGGAGAAGGCGTTCTCTGTGGTGCCGGGAACACCGGAATTGGAGAGACAATGAATGGGGACGAGTACTCTTTACAGATGAGAGCAGATTTAGTCTGAGTTGCGATTCTAGACACATACACATCTGGACAGAGCGGGGAACACGCAATAACCCCTTCAACATCATCAAAAGGGACTGTTTTGGAGGTCGCGGAGTTCTCGTTCGAGCAGACATAATGCTTGGTAGCCGGACCGACCTTCATATCTCCCAAGGAGGTTCGTCACCTGGGACTGCTATTGTAACGAGGTTCTTCTTCCTTAGATACGTCTTTTCACAAGAGCTATGGGTCCTCAGTTCCTCTTCATGGACGACAACGCTCCACCTCATCGCACAGTTACTGTCGAAGAGCTGTTGGAGAGTGAAGATATTGAACACATGGATTGGTCGGCAAGGTCTCTGGATCTAAATCCCGTCAAGCATGTACGGAACTTACTAGGGAGACCCGTGGCAGCACGTAACTTATCGCCAGTAACGATTCCGAAACTGCGATTGGTGCTACAAGAGGAACGAGCAGCAGTGTCTCAACAGCTCATTAACAACCACATATCCAGCATGCACAGATGATGTGAAACCTGTCTAGCAGCCAGGGGAGGTCATATCCCCTATTAAAGACCGGATGTTTCTTACTGGGCACCCATCACAGGGATGTTTCGGCCTTCGGTCGCATTGCGCTCCGTGCTACGTTTTCAATAAAGCTTCTTTTTATCCCTCTGATTTCTCTTTTAGTAAGTGTTGCTTACATTACTCATGTCCTTACGTATTGGGGATCTTACGGTATTAAATGTGTTGATTTGGAAAGCTTTTGTACAAAGTTATATTGAAAAAACCGTCTCGTTCTTAATTTTTGCACACCAGTGTATATTTCGGGAAATCTATGTACATGATATTCTCTGGCGGTTTCTCCATTATGGATGGAATAGTTGGAGCTTGAAGTGATGAGTTATTAACATTATTCGGATACATAGGATTACGTTGTAAGATGGTATCAATATTACTGCTGGTATCAGTGTCTATGCTATGAAGCGGCTAAATTTATTTTTGGTTACAATTTTGGGAAGTATTGCTAGTTGTTTATAATCTAGCTCTCTTAGTGTACATACTACATCCATATTGTATCAGTGTCCATACTATGAAGGGGGCTAAATTTATTTTTGGTAACAATTTTGGGAAGTATTGCTGGTTGTTCATAATCTAGCTGTTTTAGTTGGTTTTTGGAAACCGATCTGATGTTTATGATTTTCATTCAAACTTTTGAGATTATTATCATTATTTTTTTTTCAGTAACAGTGCTTTATGGGTCTGCAATGGGATACTGGGGAATACTTGTCTTAATAAAATCATCATACTTACCTTTTAACAGCTGGAATCTTACATTGTGGCTTCGAATGTTTTCACAGTAATCAGTGACCTTGTCAGGTAATCCAGACAAGCAGATGCTCGCAATGGTCAATTCTAATTTCTTCAAGATCCCGTATCTTCTATTCAGACAGAGTAATTACTTTACATGTAGTATGGTACTCGTCAACATTGCTGGTGCCTCGTCATTAAGTTGTCGGAACCTGTAGGTCTGCTACGTCAACAGAAATTTTCACAAGAGCGCATCGGCATAAATCGGTGCGGCCAGCTTTTACCTGACAAAAAAAGAAAGCTTGATAAAGAAATCAACATCTCAATGTCAGGGCACTATTCTATAAGTAAAATTTTAGTTTGTACTTTGATTTATAAAGAAAACAAAATTTTTACTTACATAAATGTATCGCCGCATAAAAGTGCTAACACCGTTACGAAGACTGTCAACGCCAGAGCACACTGAATCCCGACTCCGCTATATCTCAGTTTTTGAGTGAAACTATAAGGTTTCTCCTTCAATCTCTTGACATTTTTTCGTTAGCATAAGCTGTGAAACCCTATGTGGAGGACAGTGAGCAAATCTAGGCTATGTCCTTTAGTGTTGAAGAACTACAAAGTCAGAAGGAGGGTTTAAAAGTGACCCTTTAATTCCAATAAATACAACTCTCCAAATTTGAGAGTAAGCCACTACTTGGGCTGAACTAAAATAATATGAAAATAAAGTGTGTTAACAAATTTCAATTCCCTAACTTAGGTTAAGTAGGACAGCGAGGGAAGCTTAACTCTTAGTGAAATGCAATAATGCGAATTTCACTAGCCAACACTGGTAATTGCAAATGCCTATGAAGGCGAACTTTCAGTAGACAGAGGAAATCTTTGCGCGCACAGCCTTACGGCGATAAATCCAAGGCTCTGTCTTTCCCCTCGTTAACTCCTGCCTTTTAAACTGCTAACAGATATATGCGATTTGCATAAATATCTCGCTCGCGCTAAATTCGGGCAGCAACTGAAACTTTGAGATATCGATAGGAAAGTTCAAACTAAAAATAATTTGGTTAATTAAAATAATGAATGCTACAAAGTTGCTCCCAGAATTTAGTAGTCTGAAACTAAGTAGCCTAAAATCGGCTTTTAGTGAAGATGCTAAATTCTAAATCTAAATTTTCCTTCCTATTCGCCATCCTTTACAATTGTAAGTTTTAAATTTAGTTTAAATCTCTGTTTGTGTCTTAGATATTTTAACATAGAATATCTTTTTCCTTCTTCACATCAAAAAGATCCATCAGGAATTTGGCTTGACTGATACTAGTCTGGTTCCTTCCAATCTGGAAGGAAATAAATTTTAATTTCATGTTATAAGTACATTTCACCTGAAAAGTACAACATTCCCTTCCTCTGATGCTTTCCGTAATGACTTTTATTCGCGCTTTAGGTATTCGCGTTTTTTAATTTCTATTAGCGCTTTTCGCCAAACGCATTCATTTTACACTCATTCATTTTTAAAACTTCCCCCTTGTTCTCTGGCCAAATGTGGTGTTTGTGAAAAACACGCAGTTTTACTTTGTCAAGTGTTCACAACTACCACCTGACTTCAATTCTATTGGGGTTAATTCTTCGACTTTCAAGACCTCAGACCTCCCCTAAAACAAATCTGAAATGCCCTGAGGTTCTAACATGAAATGAACTTTAAACTTTTGTGTGAAACCAGAGAACACTACGTACAACATTCAAACATTTCAATTGCATTTCATACATATAATTCATTCTTTCAATCTTCAATTCAAATTTTCTTTAAATGCTCATTGCGTTAAATAACACTTATATATTCACTTTCTAATTTAGCGCGCTTTACGCTTTTACATTACATTTTAATTTTAACTTGCGTATCCTTTACGCTTTTCCAAAATATTCGATATAAACAAAACCAGTGCTTAAGGCTTACAACAAATCATGCATTACATAGAAAACAGTTTTACATTAAATGCATTCATTATTTATACATAGAAAAATATAATACAACAGTTTTGCTATACAACTTACGTACTAGTTGCTTTTAATTAACACAATTCAATTTCCTATTTACAGAGAGTCTTTTGACTAAAATCGATGAATCCCATGTTCTGGATTACAAAGAACATTTCACGAAGTCTCACAGTTTTTCAACTGAACTCTCGAATTTCTTCCGCTGCATAATTAAGTTGTTCCTTCAAGCGTGTCCTTTACGCTTTCGGCAACCGGCCTTTGACTCGCGTAACTTCCCTTTTAAATCTGCAACTTGCACTTAAATCAGAAACATAACTGTGTGAATTTAAAAAGAAAATAAAGAATCTACTTATCTTTCTGCCAGTTTGTTAGGCGTTTTTTTGTCCATTCCTGATATCCTGATTCTGATTCGATTTTTGTCCGGATATACTGTAGTATGGGCGACTCGTTGTCTATTACTCCTAGATTGAAACTCTGGGGCCGCCTTTCGTTTGGTCGATTTTCTTTCCTCCAGAAATACCTTGTTGGGACGAAGGGTGGGTGGCGCTTTCCGTTTGTGCTGAAGTCGTTGCTCCCTCTCCAGACTGGCTCGTTCCTTCTCCTGCACTCGTAGGCTCCTTCGTTGTGGGTTGGCGGCTCGCTTCTCGCCGTTCTGTTCCCTCCGTAGTGGTGGAGCTTTCATAGTGTTTTCATTTGGACGTTCCTTCCTTAGACGCTTTGGTCGCTGAGACTGTTGCTTAGTGTTTTTTCGTTTTTGTTTCTGGGGTGGTCTTTTCTTCGGCTGCGGCTTCCTCTCTTCTGGTAACCTCCTTTTCAAACTGGGTTCTCTTGTTGTTGAGGGACCTGGTTGGGGCTCTTGAATCTTAGAAAAATTCTGTGAGGCTGGACCCTGTAAAATATCTTTCAAAATATTATTATTAGCTCTTCGATAATAATGTTTGATTTGATCGAAATTTGCCACAGTCTCTTCGCCCTTCTCATTCTTTAAATATGCACGGCATTCAACTATTCTTGTAATTTCAAAAGGGCCATGCCATCTTGGGCAAAATTTTGCGACCGAATCTTTTGCTGCGCATGAAAGTGCATGGGCCTGTTTCAACACCTCCTCCCCCACTTTATATTCTACGGTTCTTCTTTTTGAATCGTAATAATATTTCTGTTTCTTTTGCGCTTCCCGGGAGCACTTTTCTGCCTCCTTTAACATTTTTTCTATTTCACCAATTTGAAATTCCGGCGCTCTATCTTTCACATAAAATAATTTATCTAACGGGGTCATTATCTTCCTGCCCAAAAACAATTCGGCGGGGGATTTCTTCGTTGTCTCGTGCTTAGCCGTTCTGAGGGCGAATGCAAATTCTTCGACGCAGTCATCCCAGTTAGAATGGTGCTTTTGCACATAATTTCTAATCAATTTTACAATATTCTTATTTACCCGTTCCGCTATATTTGATTGTGGGCGGTAGGGTACCATTTTCATATGCTTAATGCCCAACTTGTCACACATCATTTTAAATGTACTGCTTACAAACTGGGGACCATTATCGCTAATCACCCTCGCTGGACATCCATATCTTAAAATATATTTGTTCAAAAACGAATCTGCAACGACTTTTGCTGAAGCCCGCTTAAGTGGTATCAACTCAACCCATTTACTGAAATGATCCACAATGACTAATAAAAATCGTGCCTTATTTACATGACTCCTGGGGTAGGGGCCTAAGAGGTCAATACCAATTATTTCATTGGGGAACCTAGACTCAATACTAGTTAATAACCCGGCCGGGCGGAAATTTACGTCATTATTTATCTGACACGTGTGACAAGTCTGGCAGTAATTTTTAACTATCTTTTGTAATTGCGGAAAATATACCGCCTCGCGTACGCGTTGTATTGTTTTTCTAATTCCAAAATGGCCCGAGACAGGCGAATCGTGGAGCTCTTGCAAGATACTTAAAATTAATTTGGCCGGGATGACTGGTCTGTATTCACTATTTTGATTCGTAACTTTAGTATAAAATAAGAGACCATCAATGATTTCATAGTTCTGTGCTCTGCTTCGTATTGCATTAATGTCTATATGCTGGAAGTTATCTGGGTCTTTTAAATAATTATAAATATTTCCGAATTCGGGATCCCTAGCAATTTCTTCTATTACAGTCTCTCGAGAGTCAATGACCTTTGCCTGAAGCATCGCTATTTTTACTTTCTCGCCGTTCTCGTCTAACTTTATTCTAGATAATGCGTCGGCCACTACATTGTCTTTTCCCGGTGTGTGTTTGATAATGAGATTAAATTCTTGCAACTTTAGGGTCCACCGAATTAAGCGTGGCGAAAGATTCTTTCCTGAAAATAATCTGGTAACTGCCGCATGATCTGAATATACTGTTACGGGAGAACTCCCAAAATATACACAAAATTTTTGAACAGCTGCGAGCACTGCTAAAGTTTCACGCTCCGTTGCCGAATAATTTCTTTGCGTATCATTCAATGTACGACTAAAAAAGGCAATCGCTTTTCTATTTTGTGTTAACACGGCTCCGATTGCGTAATCTGATGCGTCTGCATAAATTTCTAGACCCTTGTCTTTCTCTGGGAACTTTAGAACCGGTGCATTAATTAAAGATTCTTTTAACTTCTCAAACGCGGCGTTTGCTTCTGAAGACCACGCAAAACGAACTCTTTTCCTTCTCAACTTTAACAATGGTTCAGCAATTTCTGCGAAATTTTTAATAAAAATTCTATAATATGAGCACATACCCAAGAAAGTCGCTAACTTTTTGGCTGTATTCGGAATTGGGTAATTTTTCACTGCTATAACTTTAGATTTATCTGTTTCGATCCCCCTTTGAGAAATTTTGTACCCTAAATATTTGAGTTCTTTTGCCGCGAATTTACATTTCTTAATGTTCACTTTAAGTCCTGCATCTTTCAAAAGAGTAAAGACTTCTCGAAGGTCTTTAATATGTTCTTCCAGCGACTCTGAAGTAACAATTATATCGTCAAGATAAATAAATGTACTTTTTCCTATTACCGGCCTTAAAATTTTGTCCATGCACCTCTGAAACGTGGCCGGGGCTCCCGACAATCCAAAAGGCATACGCAAAAAGCCATATGTACCGTATTTTGTTATGAATGCTGTTTTGTGAACATCTTCCGGCTTTATGCTTATCTGAAAATATCCGGATGTCAAATCTAGCGTGGTTATGTATTTTGTTGATTTAATACTTCTTAGAATTTCATCAATTACCGGAAGTGGGTAAGTTGGAAATTTTGTTATACTATTAAGCTTTCTGTAGTCAATAGCGAACCTGTACCTTAATGGATCAGTTAACGGCAAATCATTATTTTTCTTACATAAAACCACCGGACTCGCATATGCACTAGAAATAGGAGTTATTATTTTGTTTCTTAACATTTCATCAATATGGTATTTTATTATTTCCTCCTTAACTTTGTCGTACTTGTAAGGACGCTGACGTATAGGTTCATCCGTAGTTAATTTAATTTCGTGTGCTACGATCTGGGTGAATCCTGGAATATCATCAAATAAATCAGCGAAATTACTTACCAATTCCCGAAACTTGTCCTGTTCTTCGGGCGTTAGATGGCTTAAATCCACTTCAGGGGGAGGTGTTGATTTCTTTTTAACTGGGTCCATGGTTACTTGCAAGGTGGAGTTTTCAAAATCGATTTTCGCATCCACAGCTGCAAAGAAATCTGTTCCTAAAATAACCGATGCTTGGAGGTTCTTCACTACAAGAAACATAATTTTTTTTTGTTCTTCGCCGATTTTGATGTACAGCTCGATTTTTCCCATGCATTGACACGTTTTTCCTTGGGCTGCTACCACCTTCATTCCTTCCACGCTATGCAGACGATATCTACGAAAGTGCTTCTTAAAAAATTCTTCTGCCAAACAGCTTCCTTGAGCGCCGGTATCCAACAGAGCTGTAGCGGGTACGTTGTTAATTAGTAACTGCAGTCTCGGTAATTCAATGTTTCTCACCATGACCGTATTTAGCTGTACTTCAGAGGGATTTTTCTTCTCCTCGGAACATTGCACCCCCTTCCCCGCAATATTCCTTAGTAGTTTAAATGCTTTGCGGGTGTTTTCTTCTGTTGCTGGCTTCTGCCTGGGGAGAATGATTTTCTTCCGTAGTTGGAATTATTTTGTTGGCGCTGTACTTGGCGCGGTTGACCGCTCGCATTTTGACTGGTACCAGTAGTTCTCGGCCATCGTCTGTTTCTTCCTTCGGCATTCTGGTTCCCCTGCAGCCGCTGTTCATACGATTGTCTCCGTTGATTTTCGGCCGCTCGCCGGCTCTCGAATTGTACGGCGAGTTCAAACAGCTTGTCCAGCGTCACGGGATTTCTTAGCTCCATGAAATCTTGTATAGATGGTAACAATCTGGGCAGGATTATCTGGATAATCTCCGGGTCCGGCCTCGTGCCATACAATAATTTAAAGACTTGTATTTTTCTCAAAATAAATTCCGATAGTTCATCCACCCGCTGTTGATACTTGCTAAACAATTCAGCTTCGAGTTTCGCACGGTCTTTAACCACAGGAAACGCTCTCAAAATTGCTAGTTTAAAATTCTCGTACGTGTAAGTCGGCGTTCCTGGTTCTCCCAGCAGACATTTTCCGATGCACTTATACCAGGTCGCTGCTTGGCCCCTCAATGCTCCTGTCGCTAATATGACCTTCTGATGTTCCGGAACTGGATACAGCAAAAAATGCGCTTCTAACTTTTCCAGGAATGTGTTCACAGGTCCTCTGGCATCAAAAACTACTGCCGGCTTCATGGCTGCTCTGATGGTTTCCACTATGAATCCAAATCCATCAGGCATTGCAGCTGTATTCTGGGATGTAGTAGGCATATTCCAACTTCCTTCCATCCTTTTAGTTGTTCGGGCGCCAGTGTAAGGTTTCTCCTTCAATCTCTTGACTCTTTTCGTGAGCATAAACTGTGAAACCTTATGTGGAGGACAGTGAGCAGATCTAGGCTATGTCCTTTAGTGTTGAAAAACTACAAAGTCAGAAGGAGGGTTTAAAAGTGACCCTTTAATTCAAATATTTACAACTCTTCAAATTGAGAGTAAGCCACTACTTGGGCTGAACTAAAATAATATTAAAATAAAGTGTGTTAACAAATTCAATTCCCTAACTTAATTCTACGTAGGACGGCGAGGGAAGCTTACTCTTAGTGAAATGCAACAATGCGAATTTCACTAGCAAACACTAGTAATTTCAAATGCCTATAAAGGCGAACTTTCAGTAGACAGAGGAAATCTTGGCGCGCACAGCCTTACGGCGATAAATCCAAGGCTCTGTCTTTCCCCTCGTTAACTCCTGCCTTTTAAACTGCTAACAGATATATGCGATTTGCATAAATATCTCACTCGCGCTAAATTCGGGCAGCAACTGAAACTTTGAGATAACGATAGGAAAGTTCAAACTAAAAATAATTTGGTTAATTAAAATAATGAATGCTACAAAACTATAATTCCAAAAGGAGCCACAGTGAGATGTGTTTTAGTATTTTAATTTATTATAACTGTTTTTCATTAATTTAACTTTATTTATTTATTTTTTATTTATCTCTATATATTTCATTTGTTTTTAAGAACTAATTATTTATTATTTTATTCTTTTATTTTTTCTGATTTTCCTTGGTGACCTTCCGTACGGTATTTCTTATCTCAGAAAATAAACCCTGAAAATTTCCTCTTTCATGCTAAAAAACTGATATTTATAATGTTGCGAGCATCTTTATTCCAGAGCACTTTTATGAAGTTTTCCTTTTTTTGCCAAGCATTAAGTCGATCTGCATAAAAAGACAATGTCATTATAAAGGCTTCCGACGAAAACAAAAAACAAATGAATATGTTCGTTTGTACCACTGCCGTGCCTTTCTCAATCCTATGATTTCGGTAGTTAGTTTGTTCAGTGAGTGAGCTCGCTCATGCTGCGGAGAATGCAAAGCTCTTATTACAAGAAATTCAGTTATACTTCAATAATTTTATATAAACACTTTATGAACTGTATTCATACAAGAAGGTGATTAAAATCCAGAATGCTTTTATAACCTTTTGTTAATCTAATGCGCTGCCTACTAATATGTTTACGTGGAAGATTTCGATTCGCTCCGTCAACTAGCGCTTTTGTAATTAAGTAACTAATAAATTAATTCGTGGAAAACTTTTGACTAATTTTTAGTAATACAGATCGATAGATATAATTAGGTAAGTGTTCTTATATTACATTATACATCCTGTGCTAGAGAAGAACAAATTTTGATTTCTCATTATGTATTTAGCTAAAGTTTACAAAGGAAGTATTATCTTCCATTTCTTGAGCTGTTGTTTAAAATTCATGTGAAATAAGGCCGTCTTTTTAACGACGCCATAGTGCAGTTACCTGTAGCTTGTAGAATCATTAGGTTATTTTAAAGCATGAGACGTAAAAAAGGAGCAATGCCTTCGCCGAGGTTCAAACCTGGACCTCTCGAATATGCGTCGAATGTGCTACCGTTACATTACGAAAGCATCCAGAAAGGAGGGAGAAATTACCTTATATACTCCCCTTTTTAAAGAGCGATTGGGTATTAGAGGACCCAATCGCCAAATATTGGTGGTGAAGAATCATCATCCACCACTTTTTTATTTCGGGCGCCACTATAGAGTCATTAGGATTTCTGATGAAGGAAACACAAAATACCCTCACCAGAACTCGAACCTAGACGTCTCGAACACACACCGAGTGTGCTACCGTTACACCACGAAGGCATGAAGAAAGGAGGGAGAAAATACCTTATAAGCTTATCAATATTTGCAATATTCTGAAAATTTGCAACGATATTAGAAAACATTCTAATTAAAATGATTAATATAGGATTTAATTATAAATGGCAAATAACGTTTCTTCATTCAAGGTTTATTCTACATAACATTATTCATTATAATAAAACAGATAACATGTGACAGTTGCGGAAGAGAAAGCAAAACATTTTTTCGAGATATCCCAAGATTCGGACACTTAAAAGAGAAAAGCAGCGAAAGTTCTTTCGAAGTCCCTGATATCGACTTTCATATCCATTTAAAGTCAAAAAAGATCTTATCAAATTGTTATGATAATATTGTTAGCTCTGATTGGTTTCTTTCGTGCCTACCGGGTGTTTTTAAATTCTCGCTGTTTTTGGAACGCATTTCTGTACGTATTCACTGCTGGAGAAATCCATCTTTTATTTAGTTTTATTTGCCGTTTCGTAAGATGGATTACGAAGCGCTTTATGCTAAGGTAAGTTTCTAAATGAAAGTTTAATTCTCGCAAATGTCTTCAGAATTTAAATTGTTTAAAGTTTTATGTTAGTTTTGTAAAACGAGATCTATTTGAAGTTTCATTTCTCATAACTTCATTTAAATGCAGCTTCTTTTTAGTTTTTGACATGCTTTCCCTTAGTATTTACAAGATGGGTGTTTGAAAATAGAAAATTTCCTCTCGCTTGACGAAGTGGAGGATTTAAAGAAAGGTGTAGCGGATGTCGTTGAAAATATACCTGATGAAAGCACTCGTGTATTTTCTGTGTATGGAACCGGGAAAAAAAGAGTAAGTCTTTAGCTTTTGAAAAGAAATCACAGCATGACATATAATTCATAAATGCAACACATTTTAAATATTTTAGCTGTAGGTTTTCCAAAGAAAGTAATACTTTTCAATCACATATTAATATAATATGTTGAATGACAGTTTCCTTATAATTGCTTATTTATGAATCAAAGTCTACATAAAAGTTGAAATATTTCTGAATAAAGTCCTAGAAAAAAAAGTGAAAAAGGTTTGTTTGAACTAAATACTTGAAAAAAATCTATTTAAAAGCAAATGAATTTTAATTTTTTAATTTGTATGCACTAATCTGAGCTTTTTATTTAACAAAAAAACTCTCTCTTCCTCCCCACTTTTTTGTTGCTGTTGTTGTAATTAGTAATTAAATGCTCACAAAATTTTAACATACTAAGAAAGATTTATGAAACATATAAAGCTGATATTAACTGATTAAAAAAATCATTTGAAATTATTCTTTCTTTGTTCAGGAGATTTTTTTTGTGCCTAATAATGCCTTCACACAAAAGTTTAATGTATTAATACAGCGGAATCAAATTTGTTAAAAATTGCTTCATACATGAAACGTTACGTTGAACTTAAAAATTTGGGAAACAATTTCAGTTTTTGCCATTTCAATTTTTCAATGCAAATATGTATTTGAACAATCAAAAATTAAAAACAAATATTAGATTTTTGAAGATGTAGGATTTAAACAAGAATAGAAAAGGATTTTTATGGAACATTTAATTTTTTCTCTACGGATTAAGTTGCTGATTATTAAAAAAACTAGGAAGATTAGAAAACTATATAGATTTAACGACACAACACCAGGGTCAGCAAACTGTAGCTTAGAAAATTAAAGCAAAATTGTATTCCATTAAAGTCTTTTTTCTTTCTTTCTTTTTTTTTAATTTGCTTCCTGGAAACGATCATGCATTAATCTCAAAGTACAACAATTACAGCAACTATTAGTCGAACTGTTGTGCAATGTGCTATAATTGTAAAGTTTAAAAACGGGTATTCAATGCTTGAAAATAGTTTATTTTGGTCAACATTCGAATGTTTCCTTTTCTTAATAGAATCAATTACATTTTGCATTCATACCTCTTTTAAATTAATTAAACGTGCTTTTAAGGCTAGGCAGGGCCAGTATTAAAGGCATCAGTATTTACGGCAGGCCACTGAAAAGTAGCTTGCCTTTAATACTGGTGCCATGCACTTCGGAAGAAACTTGTAGTCTGGTCTGTTAACTATCGTTTTTCCGGCAGCTTAAGTGCTGTTCCGACCTTATATTGCTTTCCTGCATATCACATCAAAAAGACGGTGTCCATTTTATCACATTATCCCCAGATGTAGGGTACTTTCTTATGATTCACATTGTATATATGTATATCGCAAACTAGATTCTAATAAATCTTGCAATTCATTAAATCGGCATCTAATGGGAAAAATATTTGTATTATCTACCACAAACATTTCATCTTCAAACCAAAGTTTTGCAATTAAATCGAATATTTCTTCAAAACTTACATTACTGTCCTTTATATAATCAATCTCATTAAAACAAATAGCAATTCTAGAAATAAAATCTGCATGAAATTCTAAAGCAGGAACAAATATTTAACTCTCTTGCACAATATTTTCTTAACTGTTTGGCTACATTTGACGTATCTCAAATTTTCAAATAAATGTGTATCCAATGCCTAAATGGAATGAACTTTTGATCTGTTAAATTATAATACTGATTTCAACGATACAGTCTAATAAGTTCCCCTTTCCTACACATATCCTTTTTTAATAAATTTCATCGGCGAATAAAGATACCATTCTTCCTTGTCTTTCAAATTTCTTTTGTATCAAATTATACAATTTTAATACAAAAAATTATACAATAATAATACAAAAAATTATACATTTTTTTTCTATAAGGATAAGAGAGAAGAAGACCACAAGCGGTACTACGTAAACATCATCATATAGTATCTTTCATCTAAAAACTTATCTATGTAAACTTGTGTTTCACTTAAAAACTTATGTAAAACTTATGTAAAGTGTATCTTGCCGAAAGGTTAATGTTGCCTGGAACAAAATAAAAAGTAGAAGCAATAAGGGCGAATTCTGAAGTCCTTACGTTTCGTTTTTACATTTGATATTTTCCTGGTGCAATAATGATCCGATAACTTTTTAATACCTATGTGTGCTAGTAATCTCCAACAAAATATTCTGACAATTTGAATGTATTTGACGTAATTATTTGTCACATTTGCACCTATACATTTATAACTTTCTATTTCCTTGATAATACTTTGCGATTCTGAAGCTCAGATTTATTTTTCAGGAAGCTGATGAATATTTTATAAACTCTGGGGACAAAATCGGGTACTTCTTCGAAAAGGATGCTTTCGATAAAGATGGTAGACACATTTGCATTTTCTTTATACCTAATTGTGAAAATATAAGATGTTTAAATTAAGATGTATCTGCTACGATTTTCCTTTTTGCTTTACTTCTAAATTTAATGATGTCATTCACTTTTTTGTAAAAGTGAAAGAAAGATAAGTATTTTGTATCCAGAATTTTTAAGCAAATTTCAAAATAAAAATGCATCTTTGGTTAACTTTGTTAGCAAAAACTGATTCAGATGTTTCCCATTTTAACCAAAACTACTGGTAAAACAAAACAGTGGTAAATTTGGAAAATAAATCTTTAACATGATTATACATAAATCACTGTGTATTTTAGTGCTTAAGGATCATTGTTTTAACTGTTTTAAATGTTTCAACGTAATAATAGTATGACATTTTTAATCTTAACACACACTCAAAATAGTTCAAATTACGAAATAACAAAATACATAAAATCTCGAACTGTATATGAAATTACAGATCAGTCTGAATGCATGTGAATGAGACAACTTTGTATTACACTGAGACTAATAAGTACCAAAACATAAACAGTTGTCGAATTTTTATCTTGCTTGATCGTGAACCGAACCTGAGAATAATTCTTAATTTATCTCACTTTTGTCGAAGTTTTTCATGACTAATTAATTTTTTTTCTAAATATACAGAGCGGATGTCCTTACAACTGATTTTCGGTTAAAATTTTGATTGATCTGATTAATTGATGTCTAAATTTTATTTAGAATTTTATGTAGTATGAATTCATCAGCATCTTCTAAAATTAAATAAATACAGCTACTGTAGCCTGAACATCTATTGAAATACCTAGCCTTTTTAATTTATTTTACTCAATATGGTTACAAGAAATATAATTTTTATTTTACAATCAAATAATTCTGTTGTGAATTTATTCTGCTGATGTCAAATACATTACATTATAGTGAACACAAAACACATAAAAATTTATTTTTATAAATAAAAGTTAAACTAATTTTAACATTTTTATTTTAAATTTTGTATATTCAGAATCATCATTCTTTCAAACAATAATTTTAATGTTATTTTGAATTATATATAATAACCGTGCTTTCAAGTATTTTAAGCTTAATATTGTAACTGTAAGCATTAGTATTTTAATTTTCGACATATTTCGGATTTAGTAACAATAACTTTACTTTTTTTAGGAAAGCTACTAATGGATAAGAAGCAAGCATTGAACAAAGTCGGTTATGGTAATAATAATATATCATTGTATGCCCTCTTTATGCATCCTTTACGACTTTTTTATTATTTTATAACTACATTCAATTGAATTTTCTCTTCTTAAAATTACCGGCTCTGGTATAGGTAGCAAAAATACGATGAATGGAAAATTAGATGGGTAAAATACACATTAACATTATAAGTTTTGTGTTTTACATGTATAATATTTTACAATATTTTAAAATAAGCCTTTGATTGGTACCCAAGGACTGCTTTATGACATGAAGTAACTTTTCCACTCCCAACTTTTTTTTTTGTTCTCATTCTTTAATCTGCTGCCACTGTTCTATGTTGGTTTGATGCCCAGTGGCTAAACTAACTGTCTGTATGCCGCTTCTGTTCGCCATTCTTAGCGTGAATCTGAGGTACTTTATGCTCAATAAAAGCATCAAAGTAGCTCTTTACTAAAACAGGAAAAAAAAATAAAATCTGAAAGGTTTCAGATTTTAATTACGTCCAAAGGGGCGTTTATTTAACATTTTGTGTGTTACCTTTATTTATTAAATACCATGTTCTTCGCACTCAAACCATAAAATTGATTTCAAAAGCAATATCGCAAACTAATTTTAAATTGAGCATATCTTTAGAAATTTCGGTACACACTCTCACGCGCTGGAGATAAAAATGTTTTTCTGTACAACGTTGGTAATTTTTCTGTACGTTGGTATTGCTGGCTTTGAAATCTTTGAGTTTGTTAATGAAAAATTCGTTAATATTTTAAAGAATATTGTTACGAATTTCACATTTATTTGGCTATTTATTTAGAATTGTAATTAAAATTCCTTTTTATTTTCCCGTGCAACGCAGACGATTTTTGAAGAGAAAGCTACGTCAAAAAAAAAAAAAGAAACATAAGGACTAAATTGAAAAGTGATACGCCGTTTTTTGTGAAACATCGCAAAACGCCCAAACGAAAGTAATAGTCCTTCGGGACTAAATCCCTTTGGACTAATAAGACCAATCGAGAGAAATAAACATGTTTAAAAAAAGCTTTAATAATTATCATTATTTCTTTTGTAGAAAGGAAAGGCCCAGACTAGTTTATCCGCTCATGCACTTTTAATTGATTTTTTCCCCTTCACTTCAGACTATCTTCTTTGCAGTTTGAAGCATGTCATACTGGCAATAAATAGTTATGCCTTTTCTAATAATCAATACATATTGATCTACTGGAAAACCCTACTATGCCTCTTCTTCTAATCCAATACAGAATAGCATTTCAGAGTACGTTTAAAAAGAATTCAATCACAATTCAAATATTGAGTAATTCTTCTAACAATTATTACATTTTAATATGATAAAGTTGTATTAATTTAAAATCCAATGAAAATATAACATCACAAAAATCAATGACAATAAACTAATACATTTCTGTTAAGTTAAAAAAACCCGTAATTTGGAGCTATGGAAAAAATTATCTGCATTTAATATAAAGAAGCGAAAATGCATGCAAAAACTATGAACTAGGAATGATGACCCCAACAGAGATAACATATCTAGGAGAGTTGTGGCATGTAAAAAGGGTGAAGGTTAAGCAATAAAGTCTGCTTCAAGAAGTTTCCTAAATTCAAGGTTTCGGTGATTAAGATACATCTGAGTTTTCTCACACCATAATTAATACAAATTCTGTTTTCAAAAGGCATTTTTAACCTTGAGAACGATGAGTTAAGAAAAGGATGCGGTAAAGAAATGTAGCAGAACTTAACTTAAAAAAAATCTTCTCTTAAAACATTTAAGTAATCTTTTGTGCACATACACTTTTCTATTCTTAAAGCAGTTTCCTTTGCTTGAGATTTTTTTTCCTTTTCTTGAAAATACACAAGATCAGTTACATTATAGAGAAAATGCCAAACTGAAAAAATAACTAGTTTGCAACTGAGGAAATCTCATGATTTTCGACTTCAGAATCAATCATTAAATTTTTTACTGATTTTTTTTTAATTTTAAATGAATTATATGTCTTTTGAATATAAAATTTTCTGAGTAACAGAGTGAAACTAATAAAGCTGTAACAGTAAGAATACAATCTAAAATGTTATGTTTATGCTAATTATTAGTGCTATTATGCTCTTGTTTTATAAAAAATATATTCTTAGTTTTCTATTACTCATTTTTTAAATATGAATTTCAAATTTAAATCCTAGACTTCTCATTCTACTAACAAAAATTATTGTGCATTTCAAAATTTACAAAACGAAGGTTTCACTATAAACCCAGGAAATTCTAGGTCGTACCAAATATTTCTATAATTAAAAATTTCATGCCATAAAATCCAGTTCTTCTACTTTGACATGAAATTTTAAAAATCTATCTTCATTGGCACTGTTCTATTGTTATGCTTGGTTAGCGGAGGCACTAACTAAAATTATACGTTCAAATTCAAATCCCGACTAAGGCATGTGTCCAAACAAGTGCACCAGCGTTTAGTCCTAAAAACTAAAACTGCCTTTTCCTTCTCTGAGTATTCTAATTCAATCCATATGTCACTTTTTCTTTAAAAAAAGAAACGAAGTGCCAAAAATGAAACAATTTAGCAGTTGAAAGGATAAGGCATGTACGAAGCAACCTTTTGGCAAGAATTTTATGTATAGTAGTAGAACTGAGACCATCGACATCAACTCTTAAAACAATGCTTTGAGGAAGATGGTAGCCACTGAAATCTCTTATACTGTTCTACGATTTTTTATAGATTTATTTTGGCAGGATCCGATTTGTTGTAAAACTCGAGGCCCTGGGCGTAACCTGTTTCTGAGCTCCCTCTACTTACTTTGTTCAACGTCACACATGTTACTGATGCAAATTATATTTCATATAAAATACATCTTTATTATATGCGGCTTAAGTGTCTGTTTGTCGCCGATAGTTTTTTGATTGCTTGAGTAACTGTACTAGCCAATGGGGTGAAGTTGCCACGGCATTCAAATAGTAAAATAAATTTTATCACAATAGTTATCATTGTTTTAATTAAATTATCACGGTATTTAAATATTTTTAATTCATACAATTGTTGCTTATTATGCATTTAACTATATTTACGTATGAATTACCTAGAAACTTGCAAACTTTGAGAAATTAAAGGAGACGAAACCAACTAACGAGTTGTGCGTAGTACATCTCATCAGGTAGGTTTACTCAAACTCCTATGCTATATATCCTTTCGCGTAAAGAGTTTAAAATTTTGCCCGATTTTATTCCTACATTGTATTTTAAACTGAATTTTCAGCTGAACGCAAATTGAGCGTGTCAGGGGAAAGGTGAACATTTGTTTGCATTGGCAATCAACTACTTTACATAAAACCTACGTCTTAAAGTAATTTCTTTTAAGCCTCCTAGAAAATACAGCAAACACTGCGCAAAAGACAATGAAGTTGGTGCAGAAACTGACTTAGCTCACTATTCTACTAAGTGGAAACAAATGAGGCCTCGTTATTCCTAGCGCCACTTAAACTTTTAAATTCATGATAATTCTACATCTATTGCAGGTAGATTAACTAAAGGTATAAAAACCTTCAGTTACATATAAGAACATAAACAAAACACCGTGAAATTGCATTCGATAGCTGTCAAAATATACATTTTCTTGAAATATGACGCTCGAAATTTTTCTCGATTACAATACTTCCTTTACTTCGAACAATGAAGTAAAAAGAGTCCTTTATTGTGTTCATACGTACTGAAGCCAAGCAAAAAAAAACCGTTCAAATGTATTTGAGAGTGGTCAAAATGGATATTTTCGTTGAAATATTATACTTCAGATTTTTTCGAGATTAAAATACTTACTTTACTTAGTACAAGGAAGTAAAAATCCTGTCATCTTCCTTATCATAAATAATAATTTAATAATCTGTAATTTCAAATAAAAAATTCTGCAGTTCTTTATTTCTCATAAATTAATAATCATTATTTTTAAAAAGTACTTCTATAAATTAAATTTTTTAACAGAAAAGCTCAATTGAAAATGGGAATTTAATAAAGTTAAACTTTTCAGTTCTTCCTATGACAATTTTATTTCATTTCGTATTATATTAATTTACATAAAAGCATTCATTATTTTTACTAGCTTATGTTACCCTCAAATCTCTGTTAAAAATAAAAATTCAAAATGTTCTTTAAATATTTTTAATACGAAAAAAAAGTATTGAAATATCTTCTCTGACACAAATCTAGTTCTACTGTTCTATTTTTAACACGTACGCTACTGATTATGCGCTGGAGCTTGTTCTTTTGATATCATCTAATAGCCAATCACGCTCCAGCGCGAGATAAGGTATATGTTTCCATCCATGTTAGTCGGCTTCTAATGAAGTTTGGGATACCTACCCTGGCACAGAATGTGTTAAGATCTATAATAAAAACTGCATGAAACATATTTTAAACACTACAGGAATAGTTGTAGATCTCCTTGAAAATGAAGACAGATGAGAAAAATATTGACACCACAGAATATTAAACAGTAGAATAATACAGAAACCTGCAAAGATAAAAAATTTTCAAAGCAATTAAAAGTTGATTAATTGCTTCCTTTGCGTCTAATTATTAATAACGAACAAAAATAATTGCTTTAAAGTATACATGTCATTCAGTTCCTACCTTCTTTATTCTTTTGTAAAGAAGAATAAAGAATTATTATTTCAACTCCATGAAATAGCTTGATCTGCTATGGCATTCTTTTTACTCATTCAAAATGAAAGCGAGTTGATTCAAATATAAGTTTTTCTCAGATGAAGGGTTTTCTGTCTTTTGTTACTCTACACATTTCTAAGAAATTCTGATCTCATTAAATATGTACTGTTTCCTTCCAAGATTTTCTATTTTCTACATACAAATTCGAAATTCCCCTTAATTCTTTAGCTGTGGTATTTTTTATCTTATCTTTATTATTATTTATCATTATTTTTATCCATATTATTTATTAATATGTAATATAGTAATATACAACAGGGAATTTTCATAATTTTTCTTATATGTATTTCTAATAATTATTTTAAATAGTGCTATAGTTTAAATAAGTATTCAAAAGTGTACCTAAATCATTCTAGCTCTGCATTGGTGGAATCCGATATTTAAGAAGCATAATTTCAGTCAAAAAGTAAAGGTAAGGCTTTAATTTTATAAACATTTGTTAAATAAGCTAGAAATAAACACCGACTTGTATTTAGAGTTAGGAAGTAAATATCTTATCCACTCCACATTGCGAATTTAAATTTAAAGATTAAAAAACTTTTCGCAGTTGTAATTTACTTATTTCATGCAAGGAATAAACCAAATTTCATTTATGTCGTCTGATAAAGAATACCTACGGGCTTAGAGTCTTTAAGAACCTCTAATAGTCATTTAGATTAGATTTCAAGTAAAGCATTTTCTTGAAAGAACTCCTCGTATGTTCCAAACGTTTTTAAGTTCACTTTTAACCACACTGCTTTAAAATCTTTGAAACTGAGACCATTTGAGAAAATTTTCCATCCGAGAAATGTTGATTAGCAGGTTAATTAAGTTCAACATTTGAAAATTTGCAGCTGTGTCGAATGAATTGAGACAGTCAAGAAATGAATTAAATAAATTCAAGAATTTTAAAATAAATAAATGAATTATTAATAAATTAAAATTAAGAGAAGACTGTTATTCTATTGAAGACGAGTATTGTTTTACAAAATAAAATCTTAATTGTTATAGAATACTTAAATGGTGGTAAATACTTAATAAAAAATATTTAAAAATGAAATAAAATTTAAAAGCATATGCTTAAATGATAATTCAAAGGCGTTGCTGTGGAATACGTACATATTCGCTCTCGTACATGTAAATAGCATGTGATAGTAGTGGGTATAAAAAGCGGTCATCTGGTGAACTCTTCTTACGTCATTGATACACAAGCCTCAACCAATTTACAACTCAACTGACTATAATCTCAACTTGTTCACACAAACATAAAACAAAGAAAATGCCGCCCTAACTTGCAGCTTCGATAGCATGAAAGATAAGCTTACGTTATTATTTAGAAAAGCCATAAAATGTATTCAAAAGCCTTCTTCTAGTCATTCTTTACTGAAGAGAGTCTTCTAAGAAATTAAGTTTTCTATTATTGTTATTCTTTTTCAACAGTTACATTCCTTAGCAATTAAGTATCGGGTCATTCAAATAAATAATTTACTTTACTAAGGCCGCAGTAAGGTAAAATATTATGTTCGAATTAATCAGTTATACTCGAGCCGCCCTCTTCCGAATTCTTTCATCACATATTTCTAAAGCGTGTGGGTAGAAATGAGTATAGTTATACAGAAAAACAAACCAAAAGGCAGAGTTGATAGCAAACAAAAAATACTGAGAGAATATTCACTTCAAGAAGCTTGCTTAAAAGAGAATGTCAGAGATGAAGTTTGCATTCAAACTTTCACGATCTTACAAGCTATGCGTTTTCTGCGCGCATGTTTAGGAGTACGGAAATAAAATATTGTTGCGTGCGTACAAGTTCGTAATAGATTGAATTCAAACACTTCACAGTTCTGGAACTTTCCACAGAAATATTGGTACAGGTGTTTAAAGTATGAAAGAGTACAATCGATAGATACACTTCAAACTACGAAGAACGTTAAACACAAAGCAAGCAAAACGAATCTAAAAGGCGAAGCTTTCAATACTCCGATTTCGCTCTGAACTAGTAGTTCACCTGACCCTTGAATCTATTGCGGAATCTGTAGTCTTCGACCTGTAGTCCTTTACTATCATAATTTACGATAGTCCCTTAGCATAGTCATTTTTCCTTCTTAAAAACTCCACCAGGTGGAGGCACCTATGCACCGAAGCGCTGGAGAGACTTGCTGGAAGACCGTTCTTGGAGTTCGTAGAATGGTGCATCACTGAAGTACCTAAGTGTAATGACCTTAGCTCCATCGGAAAATAAATTATTTCGAATATATCAACATAAATACAAAATTTAAAGTTCTAAGGTTTAAGCAAAAATCCATAGAGAAAATTTCATAAAAGCCACAAGTCCATAAAGTAGTTATGTAAAGCAGTAGGTAAAAATATCGAGCTGGTGACACGTGATGAACATGAGAAAAATACGAGTACAGGCAGTTACGAAAATATAGAGAACATAATATATAATTTTAGTGCAATAAACACAAAATAACATCATAAACTGATATCCCAAAGTAGTCAAGGTTCCGGCACAAAATTTAAATTATATACATGTCGAAATATGGTTCAAAAGAAGTCGTAAATGCAAAAGGTCTAGTTTCCATTCATACTAGATAGATTTCCACTAAAAGCTCTTCTAATATGTTAAAAAAGACCAAACCACGAATTTCGTCCAATCGATTCGTGCTTAGTTTAATGACATTAAAAATAGAAAATTCTCTAAAGATTTTGTTCACTTCATTAATGAAGTGCAAAACGTTCTTAAAAGCAGAGGAGATATTATTCGTAGTTTTTCTATTCTGACTTCTTATGCTGGGTTTAGCTGCTCTAAGGAGGGATGGAAATTGTGTGCGGTCGTTTGTATTGACATCAGTTCGAATTTTCTTATCATTACTAAGTGATATGGTAGGATTTTTTTGACTAAGAGTGTGACATAGAGTCCTGGGGTAATATTTCTATCACGTGGCTCTGAATGAGTATTAACATTCTGTTTCTTAACATTTTGGTTCTTCTAATTAGTTGGGTTTGGAGACGGAAACGAAAGTTGACAGCGTGGTCACTACCACAGTTACAACATATCGGGTTTTCAATGAATTTTGCTTCACAGTCCCCAGTTTTATGCGGCAGTGCACATTTAACACATCTCCGAGCAAGTTTGCACTCCGATGAAAGATAGAAATGTTGGCAATTATGGCATTGAGCAATACCGCCTTTGCATTTGTATGGTTTTATATTAACATCAAAATATAGTAAATTACCCATGTCATAGATTTTATCAGTGCCCTCAAGATTAGCTAATTGCACTTGAAATAGAGGTAATGGAACAAGAGTTTTAAATCTGAACATTTGGTTCACTTTAATAACATTAAAGCCTTCTGCAATTAACTCATCTTTAATTTCCTCCTTAGGGCAGTCAGAGGGTAACCCTCGAATAACAACCTTCACAGGTTTAACACGTTTAGCATGTAGTATGTAATACTGTATATCATTGTTATCTAGGTATCTCGTAATCTGACGATGATGATCCACAATGAGTGGTAATAATTTTAGGAAATCACCAGAAATTCTGACTGTAAAAGCAACATTTAGTTCATTTTTAAGTTTCTTAAAAAAGTCATTAAATTTAATTGAGGGAATGACCATAATCGGAATTATACGTAGTTGTGGTAGTTTATCCTTATCTATACCATTAGCACTATCTACAATGGTATCCATAGTATCAATATTTTCATTAGCCTTTTCAAGTACTATTTTCACTACAATTAAGAGTAGAAAATTTATTCGAGATTATAATATCAACATTGTTTTTTAACATTTCACGTGGCCTGGCGGTCTTCCTAGGGGAAGTAAATCCGTCCAAGCACGTGGTTTTAACTTGTGAACTTAGTTTTAAGAATTACGTTTAAGTTTACTAGATTTTTCTAATTCTTTACCATTTATAACATCATCAGAGAACAGTAATTCATTAGAAGTACTGAGTTTACTAGCACAGCAACAGAATCGGCAGTAGAACTATCACGTGCCCAAAAATTTTCGCACTTGCCTAAGTTTTTGCGTTTGGCTTCCATTACCTTAATCTGAGTTTCAGCGAAGAGTCTTTGAGACATAGCATTCACATTATGATTTTTCTCAATAGCTAATTGACAAATATTACTACTGTTCTTGAAACAGCGCAATTATTTTGGTAAACTTGGAGAGATAAAGCAATTAAATGGCTTATAATGGCACTTTTTGAAGGCATTAGTGCACTGAAAACACTGGAAGATGAAAAATATAATATAAAATTATTTTAAAGTTCGACTAGCGAACCGTAGCTTATTTTTTGAAGATCCTAACGTACTAAAGAAAAGTTTCAAGATATATGACCTGCTTGGTAAGGCGAGCAATGGCCTTAGCAGTTCATAACAACTGCGAGCAGTTCCACGTTCCGCTGAATGCCGAACCTAGCTAGTATAGATAACTAGCTGTGTGCCGGCTGAATTATACAGGTGAAAGTAGATAAGTCTACTAGTAGAAATAAAAAAACTATGAGGAATAAAAGAAAGGAGGCCGAAACAGCACTGGCCTGAAGAGATAATAATCATAAAATAAGAGACCAACCATCCTCGAGAGGTGACGCCATCTAATAAGTCCTGGAGCAGTTATTCGCACTTATCGTTCAGAAGTAGTTAAAAAGGAAAATAAATATTCAACTCAGTCAATCCGATGAAGTGCAGGGCAGGCTGCAGGCAACCTTCTCGAGAGTTCATATTTTTAAGAATTGTGGCAAATTGTAAAATTTTACCGAAGAATCCAGCAAATTTGTCAAGTAAATTAATAAGATAAGTGTCAGTATTTGAAGCTAAGTCCGAAATCGTTAATTTACAAACTGGAGCCTTCAAAGCAGCCAGCGTCATCAAAAATATATTTTCTGGGTTTTGTAGCTCTCTTCTTATTTCTTTAGGAAACTCGAGAGCAGTCTTAGCATCAGATTTTGTGTTTCGAATTTTGGGGAAAAATTCAAATCCTTTATACGACGCAATATGAGATTTTTTGCGCCTAACATATGTAGGTTTTCCTTCTTTGGGCAAAGCACACCTGTACGTGAAATAATCACGTTCACACTTGAGATACCTCAGTGCATTATTGCAAAAACGTTGTCCATGGCCAAACCTTTGGCAGAGGAAATACACTGTAGTATTCTTGTTTGAACTGAATCGACGGATATTCACATGAAGATCCAGAATCGTTTTCTTTTTGCAGATACTTCTGCCAACACCATATCTTATCAATGACGCGAAAAACGCAGGCAGTTTCGTTTCAATTCCATTCGATTTCCGAGCAAACTGCGTTACTTTGAGAATAGGAAAAACATCATTAATACGTTCAGTACGAATATCATTAATATCCGAATTTTCCTGTAAACTTCAAATGACAATTTACCAGTGGCGTGCGGTTCATATGCACACCCTGACAAAATTATGAGAGACAATAATTTTCCGCACCTATGTCTACCTATCTTTATATGGTATATAATAAATATTATTTATAATACATTCAAATATTATGTTGATTTGCTTGCTTGTATTCCCGAAGTGCGTGCGGTACTAGGTGCTGCACCACGTAGCGCGTTCAAAAGCAAACGAGCATAGGAAGTTTTGATGTGTACTCCCTGCGCACTAATAGAAAATCACGCTTTATATGTATGGGCTACTGGAGAAGCATAGTATACTATAGCACCGAGGCAAGTGCAGCTATTTTTCCTGCACTTGGCATTCAGAATCATCCGAAGGTAAGGTTTATTAAGCGTTGTATTAGAGCGGGGACTTACGTGCTGAAGCGCTTTTGGTTTTTTAAATGATTAACTGGCTATACGATTTTGCAGACGGTTAATGTTTAAATTTATATATTGTAAGATTTTGTTTTTATGGAAATATAAAAGAAGTATTTCATCAATATTAAAGGGAAATGTTTTAGTGTGGCAAAGTAATTTTGGGGATGTATTATATTTATAGAAATAATTTGCTGAAAAACAATTTTGTTTTGTTAGACAAAAAGTAAACGAATTTTAACAGAACAGTCCAAATTTTACCATTCATTGTGTCTTACAGACAGTATATAAGTTATATCTGTAACACAGTATCCCTGGTTTTGTTTCTAAAAATTGTCAAGATGTTTTTCGCAGAATATATCATTTCCAAATGTTAAAAACAATTAATAAATATAATTTAATCCACTGACCGAACAAGAAACAGTTCGTTCTATTGTGCCAGCGTGCAGTGAAATCCTCTGCACGTGGAATAGACGTTCGGTTTGTCGGCACTAGGGAACATTCTGATGACTCATCCTGACGTCATCAGGCTGATGAGGCACCGTAGCCGGTTTGTCGGCACTAGGGAACATCCTGATGACTCATCCTGACGTCATCAGGCTGATGAGGCACCGTAGCGGCGGGCGCCGTGTGGTGCTACTTTTGCTGAAAATATAAGTTTTTCGTGGAAGCCCGAAGCGTTGTTTTTTCTCCGCCGATATGACACCATACAACGCAAGACATGATATTTGCTTCAGTGCTAGTAGAATTCTCATAAGTTTAGCTGTTTTTATAGTTAAACCTCGACTAAAAGTAGATACTTACCTCGTAGGTAAATATTTTATTTATTGTATTCTTTAAATTTAAGTTCATAATAAATAACCCATTTCAGATGTCTCAATAATTAATGATTTATTGAAAAATCCATTTTCGAGATGAGATGTTACTACAAAAAACGAAATAGTTAAATTAAGTGGACCGATGCCGGATATTATTCTATCACAAAACGTTTAGATTAAAGGACAACAGTGTGTACGATATTTTCAAAAATCTATGTATGAAAAATTTAAATGGTTAACTGGTTGTAGTGAATTGAATAAGTTGTACTGTTAGCTATGTTTACTTTTTGTTGTAATTGAAAAGGATAAGAGTATTTGGACAAAACAAGGCTACAGTGATTTAAATCATCTCCACGAAGCTGCAAAGAAACATGAAAAAGCACAATCTGACATAAATGCCATAATACTGTTAAAAACATTTGAAACATTTGGTACCGCCAGGACAGATTTAATGTTAGATCAACAAAAGGCTTCATCAACACAATGAAAAAGTAACAAGAAATAAAAATATTCTCAAGAGATTAATAGATGTAGTTTGTTACTTAGCAAAACAAGAAGATGCATTTCGCAGACACAATGAGAATATAAATTTGCTTAATCGAGGAAATTATATAGAATTAATAACTTTAATTAGTAAATATGATGGCCTTTTAGCAACCCATGTAAGAACTGCAACTGTATTTTCTGGAACCTCTAATAGAATACAAAATGATATTATTGCATCAATAAAAAACATTGTAATTTCAGAAATTAGAAATGAGGTAAAAAAAACGCCATTCGTTGCTTTTATGCTCGATGAAACATCTGACATATCTCACAAATCGCAATTATCGTACGATATGTTAATAATTATAGTGCACCAGTGGAAAGATTTTTTTTAAAGATGTTAGTGGTGATCGTTCAGCGGAAGCTTTGTGTAATGTTGTGCAAGAAACGATTTTGAGTTGGGTGTGTGAGAATAAACTGATTGCTCAAACCTACGATGGGGCGGCAGTCATGACAGAAGCGTTGAATGGGACGCAGAAAATAGTAAAAGACATTTTCCCAGAATCTATGTTTGTGCATTGTTGCGCACATGTACTTAATTTAGTTCTATCGCAATCTGTATTGTTTATAAAAGATTGTAAATTATTTTTTGCAACAATTTCTGGCATAGCCTCATTTTTTTTCGGTGTCTACAAAAAGAAATCATGTTTTAAATGAAATTATTAAAAGAACATTTCCAAAATTAGCTACAGCACGTTGGAATTATTCATCTCGTTTGATAAATACCATAAAAAGGGAAAGGCAATACCTATCTGATTTATTTGAAAATATTATTAAGAATCCAGAAGGCTGGCATATCGATACAATTAATATTGCAAAGAGTTATCACATGTTTTTTGAAGAATTTAAAGGTAATTTTCTCCTAAATATTTTTGCAAAAGTGTTTAGTTATACTGATGTTCTATTTGATATTTTACAAAAAACTAACTTAGATATAGCATATTCTAGTCAAAAAGTAGAGGAAGTAAAAGATGCAATTCAAAATATGCGAACTTCTG
The DNA here is from genome assembly GCA_000611955.2 of Stegodyphus mimosarum. Taxonomy (NCBI): domain Eukaryota; kingdom Metazoa; phylum Arthropoda; class Arachnida; order Araneae; family Eresidae; genus Stegodyphus; species Stegodyphus mimosarum. The sequence goes on from KK122287.1 coordinate 103,698, forward strand.
TTGCATTTGATGAAGTTTATAAAGAGACTATTTCTATAGTGGGCCCCCAAATTTAAAAAAACGTCGTGTAAATTTACAAACCTCAAGTGTAGACCAAGACCAACATTTTAAAAATTTATATTATGACTCTATTTATTGTCAATTAGATGTTGGTTTTAAAAAATTAAATTCGCTCAAATTTTTTGAACTATTGAATTTCAGTTTTTGTAAGAAATATCAAAGTAAATTTCCGGATGAATGCCTTAATTCGTTAAAGAACGCTTATGCAAAACATTTCGATTTTGTAAAGCTAACCAATGAATTATGCGTACTTTATCGTAGTGAGTCATACCACGAAATGAATTTATCGAAACTTATTCAGCATATAATGCTGAATGATTTGACAGATGCCCTAAGCGAAGTAAATAAATTGGCACATTTAATTTGTACAATTCCATTTTCAACTGCTTCGGTAGAGAGATCATTTTCAGCATTGAAAAGAGTAAAAAATTATGCGCGCGATACAATGAGCCAGGATAGATTAAGCAATTTATCTCTAATAACAATAGAAAAAGAAATGTTACACTTATTACAGTCAAAACCAGAGTTTTATGATCATGTAATTGATGAATTTGTTAGTAATACGGAAAGACGTATGGATTTTGTTACAAATGAATAATAAAAAGTTAAAGAAGTGTTTAATGTACATTTTTATGGTTTTATTATTATTATTATTCTTGTTCGCTGCACACTCTGCATGAAAACTTACCGTACGCCACTGTTAGTGACGCTAATATCTGATTGGCTTTCCTCTGTAGTAGAGGACTCATCATTACTATCTATAGAGTTCTCGGGACCAGGATCTTTTCTAAGACTTCAAGGCTTAGCCGAAATACTCGTAGTTACATCCGTAGAGGTAACAGTCTTTTCAGGAGCATTACTTGGCACAGGCTTGGCAGTCTGAGTCGGTGTCATCTTAGTAACTTTGGATGGAGTAGTCCACCCACTATCATCAGATCTGAATGCAGCAATACTAGCACTGTCGCTCTCAGTATATCAAGGCGTAAATTTTCTATTTTTCCGAGATTTGGAAAAACAGGCTTCATCAGACGAGGACGCAGAGAGATCGAGTCGTTCAGGATCTCTGAGAGGACGAATACCAATGTCTAAAGCTTCTGGATAGTCGATAAAGTTTTCTTCTTTACAGTGAAAACGAATATCAAGCGGATAGCCTGATACAACTTTACGCTAAAGCTTAGCAATATCATTCAATCTTTCAAGAACATGTTCTTTATTAGAGTTTGCTAATTGCCGAATAAGTAACCTCGCACGAGGCACATTAATCGGGAAATGCGTGGATCTTCGTGGCATGATTCGAACTGAGAGCAAATGCTCCTCCAGTCTTAGATAGTTTTCACCCTGACAGCCAAGATATTTCTAGCACTTTCTGCTTCTCGGAATTACTGGAAGGCAAATGACGGCTGAATTACGGTTACAGCTAATATAGTGATCAATTACATTTGTTCAATTACAGTGCCTATTACGGTGATTCAGATATCGGAAAATGTCGCCAAATTGTCCCCACGTTTGGCGAGTTTTGGTGATTTCTCACCACATTTGCGGAAAAACGTTATCCACCAAAACTGTCGTAAGCTTGGTGATATCTCGTCAATTTAACAAGATAGCTATTTAATCAATGTTTAATAGACTTACTTCTATTCTCTTGCTTTTCTTGTAAGCTTCGCTACTCTAGATTTTCATGTTACGCTATGCGAAAACAAAATGCAACAGTTTCACATATAATTGCTCTAAAATCATCTACGTATGTACAAAATTCGTAACAATATGTAGACATACTTTTGTTCCCGTTATATGCATTAATTTTCACATTTCTGTTCTTAACTTATGAGTTACGAATCTGAGAATAATGATTAATGTTACAATTACCTACGGCTTACAAAAATGAAGACAAAAGTTCATATAAATTTTTACGAATATAACGAAAAATATTTTTAAAAGAATTAGTTAATTAATAACATTTCTACGAATATTTTTAATTCAGAAAAAATGTACTACACTGATGATCTCAAGTTTTCCAGTTTTTCAGTAGTTAAAGAAAGCAGTGATTGAGCATTTGTTACCCATAGTTGTTTGAAGAAACTGTAACAATGTTGTGGATGCATCTCGGTATCATAAAAAGTAAAACTACTTTTATCTTATGATGTATAAATAATTAAAATTCTACCTTTTCCATTTCGTCATATTCTATTAGTTCTGTGATAGTAGTAGATACAGCAGTATTTCAGATTTTAAGGGTGGCCAAAAATGGTTTGTTGAAGTTTTTTACGCTCTCCCTGAACTTGCAGTTGCACTCATTAATTTCCCCCCCTTTTTTTTTTAGTCCAAAGGGGCTTTCTCCCTGAAGGACTATTGTTTTCGTTTTGCGATTTTGCGTTGAATCACTCTGAATGTCCCTTTTCACTTTTCAAATTGTTGCCACGAAATGTTATCGCTCTGTATTATATTTCAAGAAATTAAATAATGAAGAATCTGCATAAATGTATGTATGTTTCTCGTATTCTGATAAAAGAACGGTACCTATAGCCGTCGGATTTTGAATGAAGTAACCCTACTACGAATATGGGCATCTGGAAGCTCACATTTGAAATTGGAATTTGTTTTATGATCGATTTCATATTTTGTAAAACGTTCACGGATTTTTGAGTAACAAACACAAGGTTTTTAAAGCGAGCAAAGGCACGTTGTACAGAAAAAACATTTTTATCTCCAGCGCGTGAGATTGTGTCTCTGAAATTCTAAAGATATACTGAATTTAAAATTATTTTGCGATATTTCTCTTGAATTGAATTTTATGGTTTAAGTGCGAAGAATATGATATTTAATAAATAAAGGTAAGACACAAAATGTTTTAAAAACGCCCATTTGGACGCAATTTAAAATCTGGAACCTTTCGGAATTTTTTTTTCTTTTCTTTTCTTTTTTTTTTAAGCTTTATTATTAAGCATCTTTTCCTCGAACTTACCTCGCATACAGTTGAACAATAAAATCACAAAATCTTTAAGCTGCATAGCAACATTCATATGTTTAGAATTCCCGGTGCAGTGTAAAGTGTTGGCATACATTTTCATATACACTGCTCGACATTGAAAATACAACATCAAGAAGGAGTGGTCAGAAAGTGATGAAATTTGAAAAAAGACAGAGACAGCAGGCAGCAATAAGTGATCTTTATTTCAAAATGATAGTCAGTAGGATGCAGGACCACCGCGGACAGCGATGCACGAAGAAACATGTCTAGGCAATAAGAGTCAATAAGAGTGCGGATGGTGTCCTGAGGGATAGCTCTCCATTCCCTTTCAACCATTTGCCGCAGTTCGTCTTTTGAACGAGGCAGGGGCAGAGGCTGCAAACGGCGTCCAATCACATCCCACACATGTTCGATTGGTGACAGGTCAGGAGAGTACGGTGGCCAGGGAAGCATCTGTATACCTTGCAGAGCATGTTGGCAGATGCGAGCACTGTGTGGTCGGGCGTTATCCTGCAAAAAAATGGCATTAGGCAGCCCCTGAAGGTAGGGATTGCCACCGCCGGCAGTACATTATCCAAGTATCGTTGGGCCGTCATAGTGCCCTGAAAACGAACTAGAGGTGACCTAGAATCGTAGGCAATAACGCCCCAAACCATTATGCCACGTTGTCCCGCGGTGGGGCGTTCCACAATTACTGCCGGATTACATCTGTCTCCACGTCGACGCCACACACAATTGTCACTGGATAAACAGAAGCGACGTTTTGCCATTCTGTCTTCCACATCCCTCCAGTCCGGCACCATTCTGAACGTTGGCGTCTAGGCTGTGGGGTCAATGGCAGTCTTTTTAACGAACGCCGTGAGTGCAGGTCACGTTCAACCAATCGACGAGAAATGGTTCTCGTCGACACAGGAACATCCACGGTATCTTGCACATCCTGCAGAAACTCGGTACAAGTGACCTGCGGAACCGCCACAGCTTGTCGGCGGATGCGTCGATCCACGCGTGCTGACGTCACTCTGGCTGCACCTGCACCCGTCCTTCTTCCCATATTCCCTTGTTCCAAAAATGTTTGCCATAGCCGATGCACCGTGCTCTCATCCATGTGAGTATCAGCTGCGATTTGACGTAAGAACTAACCCGCCCTTTTCAGTCCGATCGCCATAACCCTCGTAAAATCGTCTATCTGCTGGAAGTGCCTTCGTTGATGGTGGCCTGACATTCTCTCCTACTACACATATCCTGCGGGATGAAAAACAGACTTTCTTAGATAATTCATCTGGCAGAAATAACGACACGAATATTGCCCATTCTGCACGTTCCTTCCCTTATATCTTACTTCACGTGCGTCGCAGAGCTGCGCATTTCACATCATTCGCATAACTCAGTGACGTGCGTCTACTCTAAAATTTGTATAAATTTCTGACCACTCTCTTGGTGTTCCATTTTCAGTGTCGAGCAGTGTATTTTTCAGTTCATCATATCAATATTCAATTTTCTTAGTGAGATGAATAACAATTTTTTTCTATCTTTATTATTAATGTGTTAACTTTATTTATTAAATATCAGGTTCTTCACCCTTGTGCCGCACAAAATTCAGTTTGACGTCAAAATCACAAAATATTTATAAATAGCGTATCTTTAGAATTTTCGATAGAGTCTTAGCGGTTGCCATATATATATTTTTATAGCCGCTATGTTATGTCTTTAAAAACTGGCTGTTTGCGTGGCCAGGTGCAAATAGTTATCGTAAAAAGGAGAATAATGATTTTAATGGCTAAAGCTAGTTTAATTTCATAAAAATATTGAATATTTCTAATTAAACGTCTCGTTAATTTAATTCAAGTTTTTTAATTATATTAAAATTAAAAAGTAGAAAAAAATATTATTAAGAACTTTGCATATTGTCTTAGTTTATTACTCAATTAATTCCCAGAATAAATTTGAAAGTATCTTAGGCTTTACTGAATGGCAACACGCTGTCGCGTGGAAGAAAAATTCATTAAAGTTTTTCAGAAAATGAAATAAATAATAAAAGAAGTTCGAAATTCAAAATTCGGGCTTCCAGGTGCACATGTTTGGGTGGATGACTATGCTATTCAAAATTTTATGCCTGTACGTACCGTCTTTTTCTTTTTTTACATACATACATGCATGCAGATTCTTCATTATTTAATTTCTTTAAAAATAATACAGGAAAATAAAACTGATAGCCACTTTTGGCCTAATAATAAAAAAAATAAAGCCTTCTTTGAAATTACATTATTATTGAAAAGCATAGTTGGAATTAAGAAATTTATTAAATATTTAGGTGGGATACATTTATTGTTTATAAACACTTCACGAAAAGCAGATTCAGAAATAACAAGTAGAAATGATTAAATATTCAAAAGTATTTTATTTTGTATCTTCTTTCACTTCTGGACGTAGTCTATCCATTTTGCGACATTAATTCACAAAGATACTTTCTTACCAGTTCTAGGTAATGTCTATTTAGTTCTTAGCAAAAATGTAAACAAGTGCATCATTTTAATTAATTTTTATTTATTATGAGATTATTACTTGAACTAATAAATAATCTAACAGTTAATAAAATAATGACTGTAATTTTTATTTTAGGACTTATTACGTAACTTTAAGTACAAAGATCCAGTTGTCACTCAAAGTATGATCATTTTCAAGGTTAGTAATAATTTTTATTACATCTATTATTATTATGATCGTTTAATCTATCAAACATTATATTGTTACAAAATAGTTAGATTATTGTGACGTTAAATATGTTTGAAATTAAGTATTTTAAAGTTTAAATATCTTCAGTTTTTTTTTTCGCAAAATTTTTTAATAACAGTTTTTATCTACTGTAATTTTTTTTCTTGAGGGAAAGTATCAGTCAAATTAATAACTAATTAAATTTTGAGGGAAAAACTGCTAATATCAAAATCAGTATTATAAGCAGTATTATAAGAACAAGAGACTCCTGATTAAACCGCTGAAATTTCCCTGTCGTTTTGACTAAAACAACAGCTAATAGTCGAAATTAAATGTACACCGACGAAAAAAATCCCAAAACTGAGAACAAGTTAATGTAGAATAATGAAATTTCGACAATACATTTGTGTTGGAGCTTTTAATTCTTAAGAGTTTATGTATAAGTTTTAAGTTCAATACCAAATGATAAGTCAATACTTGGATAAACAATTCTCAATAACATGAATGTGTAAAGATTGTGACAACATGATAAACACAATATATACTGTAAAATTAGTGCTCAAATCAATCGTAAATAGTGACCAAGAGCTCCAACAGAATAATTAAATTTAATGCGTTGTGAAATATGTTGACAGGTCCAGTGTTCTAAATTAAAGTAAAAACATTACAAGAAAGTTAAAATTAAATATAGAATTTATTAAGATACTTTGAATTAATACAGAATTTTACATGGTGGCGGTGGAGTGGAAAATATAAAAAGTAAGCTCATACCCATCCAAACAGGGAATTTAACATTGTAGATACAGACGACAAACAAACTTCACTGCGCCAACGTCACTGCGCTACACAATTTGACGTTCCAAACAGTGAAGTTAACATGGAGAAATACATTGTAGATATGGTTTGCTGGTTTTTCTAAGGAGAGAAAAAAAAGAATATATTAGTTACAGATAAGTTTGGACATTTTCGTCGCCCTCCTTAGTATCCTTCTCTCGTCTATTTCTTCCGACATCTTTGGTTCTCTGATAATGCTGACGCTTTCAGCTCCGTCTCCTTCCGTCCAGAAAAATGACTGCTTGTCAATCTCCCGTCAGTCCTCCCCGTCGCCAGCTCCCAAACCTTTTTACTCAAAACGCCAAGACTGCTCGATTGGCGATTGTAGATGGTAGGAAAACCGCCAACAGCCCGGCAACCCCAAGGGAAAAACACGCAGGAAGGTGCAGCCCAAGGTGGAAAGAGCTCCAAGACTTGGCGAAGAATCGCTGCTAGCCTCGACGAGGGGTCCCATTCCAGCATAGGAAAAGCCGGCAAGTAAGCAAAAACATCCCGCCCCCCTGACCCTACGGCAGAGTTAGTAATGTAGAAACTAGCCTCTCCGCAGGGTGCAATTTTTACTAATGTTGACAGAGGTTTCACAGATTACCGTCTAGCGGGCGAAGAAATCGAAAACAAGTCAATAAATCTCTTTGGAAGGGCAACGGACTGAATTTGAAAGTTTTGAAGGGATAAGTGTTAATTATTGATTTTACAACAAATTAACTTCAATACTGATAAGTACTTAAATAAAAATATAATAATTTCACAAATAATTTTCTTGGGTTTATTCCGACACCAAACACGACCACCATAGTAAGGAAATAAAAATTACTTCAGTTAAAATACAATAATCAAGTATGAAAATTTTTATATATTCTCCACAACACCAAAACGACCACCAAAGTCAGAAAATATGGATCCCAAATTTAGCAGAAAAGGGGGCATAATAGAAAACATAGATTAACTTAAACACCAACTTGTGTAAACAAAACCTTAAAAAGATTGACCTTAAGGATCAACTTATCAAGAGATTAACATTAACAACCAAAGTTAAGAAAAATAATAAATAACTAAACAGAATTTAAATAGTTAACCAACCAAAAGTAAAGAAGAAAAATTAATTACACAAGCAACTTAAAATCAGCGTTAACCAAAACTGTCAAGAGAACAAATTAAATGACTACAATTACTTTTAAACAAACCAAAGAAACTTAAGTTCAACTACAAAAATTAAAACAAATTAAACTTTAAGTCTGAAGCAAAATAAAAATTTAAATCATTACTTTTAAACAACTTAAATCACAACTGAAATAAGTAATACATAACATTGCCTAGGTAACATATTTAATCTATTAAATTTTCAAGGTCAAAGGTTGAAGCAAGCGCGATAAGAATTAGTTCAAATGTCGAATGCCAGTGCATTAAAAACTGGCGTATCCGTCAGAATTTTGAATGCAAGCATGCAAAATACTGGCGTGTCCGTCAGAATTTTGAGTGCAAGTATGCAAACGGACATGCTTTGTGTCTTACTGATGCAGACGTCAGTTTTCGGGATGGAGTTTAAAGCCTATTGCACTTGGTCGGTCAATGCAGGGATGGTTCATGCTGGTTGTGATGACGTTGGAGTTGTCATCCAACGATATCCCGTGCGTACTAGACTGGAGAAAGATTTTGTGATCTAGCAGGCTAAGGGCGACATGTCAACACCCTTTAGAGCATGTTAGGTTACAACAACGGTATGATGTGGTGCATTATCCTATTGGAAAACACCCCCTTGAATGCTGTTCATGAATGGCAGCAGAACAGGTTGAATCACCCGACTGATATACACATTTGCAATCAGGGTGCGCGGAATACGCTGCTATCATACGAAATCGATCCCCAGACCACAACTTCAAGTGTAAGTCCAATATGTCTAGGCTGCAGACATCACTGGCATTAAGGGAGAACTGGCTGTTATCAGAAAATACAACAGATCTCGACTCCGTCTGTAAGGTTTTAATTAAACTAACAAAGTTTTATTTTAATTTAAATCTTTCTATCTCTTCTAATTTTTAACTTCCCGTTAGAAGGAGCGCGCGTTTTGAGCTTATGCTAATTTGAAGTGGAGCCAACGACTATTTAAGCAAGAGGTAGAAACCTCTCAGTGTGAGAGAGCTTTTAATTACATATCACGGTCACTCTATTCGACGTTCGCCTGACGTCGTTTAAATTCTAAGCCATAGCGCTTTACGTGATTGTTTATTGAAATAAATCCAAGTGCGTCAGTATTAGTAAATCTTGCTACACACCATTTAGTTAGAGGCCAACCTCGCGTTATAAGCTCTGTGAGCGACCACTATTTAATTTCTATTTAGCTTTAGTTTTAAATTTGATTGTTTATTTTAGACCCAAGTGTGGTCTTTACTTTCTGTATCCCTCCCGAGTTGGGAAGTGGTTGTAAATAATTGTGATCTTATAAAAGAGGAATTTAAATCTCTTTCAAGTGCAGTTATTTGCCAACTCAATCACAGTATCTACCACCGAACATAGCTGCATTCAGCTCCCTGTTCCAGATCAGGACTTAAGGAGTTCACGAAGATGTTTGCCAAGAATATACACCGAACACTCAGACCTGACACGTCTTCCAATGAGCTTTAGCTTGACACCACTGACGTCGCAAACGGCAGTGGTTTAGAGTCAGTAGAATGCGCGCTACAGAGTGTCTGGCTCGGAGATGTCCTTCAAGTAACCGATTTGTAACAGTTCGTTGTGTCACTGTGGTGCCAACTGCAGCTCGAATTTCTGCTTCAGATGCAGTATGATACGCCATAGTCATAAGCCGAACACGGCGATCGTCCGTCTCAGTAGCGTAGTCTGGTCACCCGGAACCCGGTCTTCTAAAGCCAATGCCTGCAGTAATGTATCCACTTTGCCAACAAGCATGCATATTGGATACATTACTGTCAAGTCTTTCTGCAGTATCGCGGAGAGAAAATCCACATTCGCGTAGCCCTATTACAAGACTTCCTTCAAACTCATTAAGCTGTCGGTAATGGCTTCTTCTGAAAAGCATTCTTGGCTAACATCAACTCTGTCAAATCTCAACTATAAATTATTCCGACGAACTTCACGACGCGTATTTAAAGCAAACCTGATTTGCATATTTATAGTAGTGGTACTAGCGCCACACTTACGCGCCTAGCGCGAAATTTGAACAGACGTCATCTGTCAGGTGTATATGCACGTCTACCAGATTTCGTTTATCTAGCACAATTCCTTCTTGGTGTTGGAAATTTTTTTTCTGTCAGTGTACTTGTAAATAAGGATTTCAGAAATCATTTGGAAAGAACAGAAACTGTAATTCATGTATTCCTTAAATATTACTTGTATTCCTTAAACACTGCATTATTTAAACACAGATTTAAAAACGACGATTTATTAAAATAACGCTTCATTAGTAACAACTTATTAAGTAGATATAAATGTATTTTTCCCTGCTTTTGTTTATTTTTGTTTTATTATTAGCAGCTTGCTGTTTTTAAATGATTCAACTTTTAACATGTTTTCGTGATGGAGATTACATTAGAGAATTTTGATTAAGTGGCAGATAAATTGAGTAGAGCTGTAAGTCTGCTGAACTCATCTGTCATCCGTCTATTACAAAAGATGTTTATACATTTTTAAAACGATTTCGACGCTGTTTAATTAATGTTTAAAACGCAAAGAGTATTTTTTTAAATGTTTCGATCTGATAAGTTTTTTTTTAAGATTATAAGACTGCATTGTGATTTCCATGGCAGAAGGATTTGTATAAAATTTGCAGGAGTACTGATTTCGCTTTTTTATTCACTACTTTCCAGAGTCCCTCATGGTGGTTTTGCTCTTGGAAAGAGATTTCTTCGAGAAACCAAAAGCCTAATAGCCTGTAGGTGAAACGTCATGGGATTTTGTAGGAATAAGTTGAAAAAGTATATATGCTATACCTGTCTCAGTCTTCATTTTTTCAAGAATTTCAGTGGTACGTTTTTCGAAGTGTAACTTATTGCTCTCTATTGAGGACGTTTCACTCTTTGAAAGTGATTAAGATAAAGAAATGAAATTTCTCCTGTAAATATCGGACATAAAACCTTCTCTTGTTTTGTAAGTTGAGTTGATTTTAACATTTTCTTCTATTCTTCTTACTTTTAATTTTCAACTGTAAGCGAATCGTGAGACTGTTATAAACCGCTTACTGAAACTTCTTTTTTTTCAATGACGGAACCCAGTTTGTAGATTTTTTTCCCTTTTTTCGATAATAAAAGAGACCTTTTTTTGGTGCAGTCGCATAGTTAAACACAGGCTTTATCAAGGATCACAATGTATTCTCTTGTACAATGGTTTTCATAAAAGATTCTATAAATTGTTCAGCGTTGAGCCACTACTTCGGCAAAAGCTGACAAACATTATATTTTTTAGCTTTTTCAAGTTGTAAATCTTGGTTAATTATTTTATTTATTATAGCTACAATATATTTAAAGATTTTGAGATTAATTTCTGAGTAGCCGAATTTTCTCTTGTTACCAAGGGTTTAATTTTAGAAACAGTACCTACCTTTTTTCGAATATTCGTTTAGAGTCTTTTTCTCATAGAAGCAATGATTGACAGTTTGTTTCCTTTCCGATTGATAATGTTGCTTATTTTTCACTTGGAAATTTTAATACCGTTCATTTCACAACTTTTTTAAAGGAATAGGAATATTTCTCTTCGAAAAGCAAAAAAACATATCCTTAATCTTGGCTTAATCATATCCTTAATCGTGGCTTGTTTACATGTAGCATTTTGAAAGAATAAATTGTGATATAGAAGACGATATTTCTTATTTCAAATAATAAGATGTAAGGTTTATCCTAAGTTTTTAACAGTTATCTTTGGTTAAAGCTACTTTCCTATACTTTCTATTTTCAGCATACAATTTACTACCAGAATGTGTTTTCAGAATCGCGTTTAATGCAAATGAGTAAGAGTAGTATTTAAGTGGAAGTTCCATTGACTTCGTTAGAGAGCCAGAGTTTCTGACTAGTGCGCGTTTGCCTTTTGGGATACGTCTCTCTCTAAGCTATTACTACGCTCGGCGTACTTCAGGCTCTTGATAGCTTCGCCTACTTAATTCAGATTTAGGGGCCAACTACTTAGAATCTTGTTAGCTTCGGCTATATCTTTTTAGCTAAGCAGTAATTAAGCTTTAATTCTTATTACTTTGAGTTCAAGCTCAAGTGGAGGCTTTGCTGTACGCTCTGAGATAGGAGCCGACTGTGTTAGATCTTATTTTGAGAAATATAGGTTAATTAACCCTTCTTGAGTCTTGCATCTCTGTTCACACACTCAAACCATTATTCGCTTATCTGTGCAAGAGGTTCCCCACATTTAACGGTTAAATAAACGGCTGGAACCCCGCAAAGCTACTGCCAGAAGTTTGTATCCCAAAACACTTGCTTTTTTTTAAATTCTTTATTGAAATCGTTCTAAAAATGTGTAAACACCCTCGGTAATTACAGCTACGTTAACAATGTTTCAAATTTTAGATTTTAAAGTACAGAATAAGAAAATATATTTTTAAAAATTAAACTAATATCTCGTTTTAAAAATTCTTTTCGTTTTTTCTCTGTACAGTATTTGTTATATATTAATTATATAGCTACGTAGAAATGTAGACGTTTATTTTGCATCTTGTAACTCAAAACTTTCAGTCAAATTGCCCTAATTTGATGCGTCTACTTTCAGAAACCCAAAATTGGAGAAATAGGTAAGATATTTTTATTTTTCATCCCCTTCCCATTCTCCCTTTTTTCATTAATTTTTTTCTTTCTAATACTAGGCGTTGCTCAATAGAATCAAATTATTCTCTTAATATGCACAAAGAATGAGAACGATATAAAAATATTAACAGAGTTTTGATATACTTTTTATTATGTGATTAATTGTTAGCTCGAAAATTTTAAGTTATAATAAATATTTCAACACCGTATCGAATTTGGCCGCTAAAATTATAAGGTATTTCTCCCACCTTCTTCGCATGCCTTCGTGGTGTAGTGGTCTGCATGCTCGACGCGTAACCGAGAGGTCCGTGGTTCGATTCCCGGCGAAGGCGTTGCTCATTTTTCATGTCTCCTGCTTCGAAATAACCTAATGTCTCTACACTGGCGCCCGAATTAAAAAGATGGTGAATGATGATTCTCCACCACCATGATTTGGCGATTGGGTCCCCAAAACCCCATTCGCCTTTTAAAAAGGGGAGTATATAAGGTATTTCTGCCACCTTCTTCGCATGCCTTCGTGGTGTAGTGGTCTGCATGCTCGACGCGTAACCGAGAGCTTCGTGGTTCGATTCCCGGAGAAGGCGTTGCTCATTTTTCATGTCTTCTGCTTCGAAATAACCTAATGTCTCTACAAAATAAACTAAATTCATTTTAAATAACTACAATCTGAAATTAAAAATTAAACCTAGTGTTTGTGTTGCATTGATTTCTATTCAATAGTATCTCTCAAATGTATGTCAAAAAATAATAAGTTTCATTTTCTTCTTATTTAAAGCCCGTCATGTATTGGAAATGAATAATAACTATTTCTATGCCGATTTTTTTTTGGTCAATCAGATTATTGTTGTTAGTTAGGCTAGTTGTTTATTATGTTGGTTGAGCTAGGTAGGTTTTGTTCAGAACTTAAATAATTTTGGGCATAGGTGAGTAGCATAACGGAACCGTTGAAGGCTGGTAGTCTTGCATTTATTTTCTAATTTGGTGAAAGTGAAAATCCCAGTGGCTGTACAGTCAAGAGTTAATTTAAACTGAGTGTCGGGACAATTTAAGTTGAGTATCGGTATAATACGTTTAGAAATATTTAGTAAAATGTCCTGTAAAAACAAACATTGTTTATTTCGAGATTCTTTTAGTATAATTATAAATAATCCTTGTGAGAAAATAAGCAGAAAGATAGGTAAATATTAAGTTAAATAAGTAGAGATATGAAAATATACATGCATTCAGATAATTATAATTTTCATAACAAAAGACTTCACTGAACCCGTGTTACAATAGCTAGCTTATACGCAAGGCGCAAAAGAGGACCTCCCAACGCTATTTTAGCCAAGTTCGCGGATTGATATCTACTGGAGATGAATCTAAAATATTTTGAGCTAGAGAAGACCATCGCATTTCAATCGCCTTTCTCTTCTTTGATTTGCTACTAATTCAAAATGACTAGCTAGACGATCAAAGTTTTATAATCAGCTGACTACATTTAAAAGATATAATTTTCAAAAAATGATAAATAATGTTATAACTTCTATGGTGTGAAATAACTTTACTTTATCCACAGAAGCTATTCGGTGCTGCTGAGATACCGTCCCCAGTACTGCCTGACTGGGAAGACAGAATACAACTCAGATGTAAAATCAAACCAGAACTTTATTAGAAACACTAGTGTTTTACAAAATTTAAAATAACGTAAACTAAAACAAACTCTCACCACGTAAAACTTTTTAAACAGGCACTTTGCTTTAATGCTACATTTCCAGTAGTTACAATAATATTAAAGCTGGGTCATACCATCGCCACCGAAATAACAAGGCCTTGGCACTGTAATCGTGACGTCACTAGTAGCGAGTAAAAGAAAAAAAAGCTGGCATATACCTCGCAGCTAATTAAGTCAGTAATGTGATTTTTCGCTGATTAACAAGGCTGAATCTCTTCCCCTCCCCAATATGGATATGAACAATTTGTTAATTATGCGTGCTTTCTTCAGCATTCCTAAAAGACATTTGCTGAAGTTTCGTCTCGTGAATTACTAAATTAACTTTTGAATTTTAAGTTGCTTTCAAATAATTCACAGTATTTATTGTAATACCTACCCTTGATAAGCAAATCTATAGCACAGAAAATATTGTATGATTCATAAAAAATGTATTTAAACAGCTTGATACTTAGATACTTGTTTCAACTCAGGCATTATTTAGTCAAAACTTTGGAATTTTTCAACATAATAAATAATAACTAGACATAATACGTGTAGTATAATTAATACAGTTCTGAACTTTGAATATTAAACTCGAGATTGATTCACAATCGTGTCAAGCAAAAAAATCTAATCACGTACTAAAACAAGTTACTGTAAAATTACTTTCGAAATTCTTAAGCGTTTCAGAATCATATAAAATGTTTAATTTATAGAATTTATAATCTACGTATCTTGATATTAAAAACTTTTAAAAACAATACATACCGTTTTCTTTAATATTATATTACCTAAGTCACTGCAGTTTTTCGGCACACTGAATAATAATTAGACTTTATGTATATAGTATAGATCATACCGTTTTTCACAATCTTTATTGCTCACATTTTATATAGAAATTTAAATTTATGAAATGCCTTTCATTTATAAAATATACAATCCGCATAGCTTTATACTTAAATATTTTAAAAACAATGCACATAATTTCCTTTAATCATTATTTATACAAAATGATGCAAGTTTTCAGCAAAATGAACAGTAATTTATATATGGGATGAAATTTATAAAATCTTGGAGTTCAGATTAGCGTTCTCTTTTCTAGCCAGACAATGATCATACACATTAATACAGCAAATGAATTCATAACAGATATTATTATACCATATCTTCATTATTGGCAGCATACGTAATATTATTATTTCAAAATTGCCATTAAAATATATATTACTTAGAAAGTAAATTGAAAAAAAAACGGATTACTGTTAGGAAATTTTAATTACTATTAAAACTCACGGTTTGCAGTTTTTCTTTCTTTTCTACAGGAATGTGATAATTTTTTAGTGGAATAATTTTTTCAAGAACAGTTTGTAGATGTTTTCAAAATAAATTTAATAAAGTATTTTTAGAATGACCATTATCATAAGTTTTATCAACTAATAAAAAATCATGTTTAACAATAAAAGTAGATGTTAATTCTATAACGTTATTTCTTTGATTATTTTGCGTCAAAAAATGTTTTTCATTTTCTTCGCTTAATAATTTTTGTATTATGACAAAATTATAAGTTACTGCAGTTACAACATGTATAGAGGAGACGAATTTGTCTAAATTTCGTATAAAATTATAATTTCCACTTAATTTTAGGTTTTTGTCAAGAACAGTTAGTTCAGAGCAGGAATCGTATTTGAGTATTTTTTAAGTCATATACAAACAGTAATTATATATATAAGTGAAGACTGGTAATCCATCTTGAATATTTTGAAAATAAGTTTCAGAAATATTTAACTCTGAGCATAAATCCTTTCGAATATCATCTGTAACATAGTCTTCTCCAATACAGACATTTAAAATATCACCATGTGCTACTTATCTCAAAGATAAAAGCCGAAAATTCTGCGTTCTTAATTTTGATTCACTTTCAAACGTTTGTCGTATTTATATTAGGTACTGATAACCAGCAAGCATATGATACTTACTAAACAGCTCTTCTAACGCGTCTGTTTGTATCTTTCTTGTATGAAAATATTTATATCCTAACTCATGAAAACAATACTTAGGTAATTCTAATAACCCATATGTAGTGTGAGAAGCAGCTAAATGCGTTTCTTTAGTAAAGGTCCCTGTTGTGGAAGCGTTAGTTTTCCAGACATCTACATAACAGAAATCTTTCCAAAAACGTTTCATTCAAAGAATTACTAGGCAATATTGGCGTTTGGAATGGATAATTTAACCTCTAACCTTTTTCAAAGGTGTTTTAACATTAATAATATTCCACCAGCCATAAATCAGTTTCATGAAACAGGCAGTACTGGCATAATTTAAAACGTGGTTTTCCTTACCGGTAGTAGAAAGGGGAACAGTAACATAATTGTTGAAAATGCTATTAATAAGTATGACATTTTTTCTGTCCAAATTCGATAGGTTGAGTGATTTTAAATATAACCCATATGCGTATTTTTAAAAAAGAATTTTAATCAATTTCATTAAGCCTTTTTAATAATTTAAATGAGGCACCGGAAAATGGTAATTTCTCAAAATCATCAAAATCAGATCATTAATTCGAAAGCATTTAATTAAATCTATAATGAAATGCATTCAGAAATAATTAAAATATCGGGTTATTCATTATTCTTTCTGGAGTTTCAGAAGGCTATAGGGAAAAAACTAAGACGGATACAGCGAAAACGAACGTTGCAGTAAATGCAGAAACAATTGAAGTTTTATTTACAACCCTTACAGGTGTTCTATGTAAAAACCCTTGGTCACACAGCATACATCAATGCGGAATTCCAGTTCCTGCCAAGTTCTATTCAGCATAGAAGACATGAACAATACCGACTAAGTTCAATATCAACTACCACTGCAAATTCACACGAAAATCTTACAAATAATGTCAATATAAAATGAAAATGCAGGTTTTCTTGCAGTGCATTAGGTTTCTATTCAGAAATAAATTTAGGAACCGGAAAAGCGCTATCTAGCTGAATTCCAGTATACTCGCGACGTCCGTGTAGGCACTCAACGCTCTCAAATTTGAAAAATTTCTTGAATTCTTGAATCTAGTGCATAGGAGCTCTTGTGCGCCTCTTAGCGGTAGAGGATACCGCTCGCATGAAATAGACTCAGATTCTGTCCTTCAAGTGCGGTCTCTCGCACAGCGATGTCGCCACGAGCAAAGCCACCACTAGAAACACCGAAAGCTCGAACACTAGCGAGCAATTAATCTCTCTCGCTCCGCGGACTGCCACAGTCATTATCGGGATATTCTAGAAGGAATTATGAAGTTCTAGCTTGTCTATTATTAACTTAAATGTTGTACCAGGTTATTCATAATTACCTCCAGGGTTTCAAAACGCTATAGTAAAAAAATTAATGCAGAAAAAACGAACAATGCCCCCACTAGATACAGAAATAGTTGAAGTCTTTTATAATAGCAGTTAGCACTGCAATGGTAGGTGTAGGGTACATGGATATGCTACAATTGTGGTTAATGCCGCAATTACATGAACATGAGGATGAAGACTTCGCTTTTTAACAAGATGGAGCTCCACCCCATTTTCTGCGAGATGCGCATGCGTATCTTAACATACAATTACCTAGTTGGTTGGATTGGGCAAGCTTCCGAGGATGAGGTACTTCTTTTGCCATAGCCCCCCACACTCACCAGATTAAACACCCTGACCTTTTCTTGTGTGGCTATGTAAAAGATCTTGTTTTCGCCCTCCCTTTGCCGTGTGGTTTAGCAGAGCTGCGTGAAAAGATCACACTTGCTGTCAATACCGTTTATAGTACCATGCTGAATAGAATTTGGCAGGAACTGGAATTCCTCATTGATGTATTGTGAACAAGGGTTCACACATAGAACACCTGTAAGGGTTATAAATAAAACTTGAATTGTTTTTGCATTTAGTGCAACGTTCTTTTTTGTTGTATCTATCTTAGTGTTCTCACTATAGCTTTCTGAAACTCTAGAAAGAATTATGAATAACCCACTATTTTAA
Organism: Stegodyphus mimosarum; assembly: GCA_000611955.2. Lineage (NCBI taxonomy): Eukaryota > Metazoa > Arthropoda > Arachnida > Araneae > Eresidae > Stegodyphus > Stegodyphus mimosarum. The sequence goes on from KK122287.1 coordinate 121,725, forward strand.
TTATATCTTATTATATTTCATTACGGATTTAATTAAATGCTTTCGAATTAATTACTATTTTTTTTTTGTTAATTTATGTGTCACCATGATTAATTTCAGATTTTATTGAACTTAAAATAACATTATACAAGTTAATCAATATCAAACTTGCAAGAATAATAAGGCCTAATTTTTGGAAAATCTAGAAACACATATTTTTTAAATGCACGAATTATAGAATCTTTTTCAATTAAAAAAATCATACAGTTTAAAAATTGATCGTACATACCTTAGAATGTTTTGATAACACGTAATCACTTTCTGTACATCGAATTCGATTTGAAAAAGGAAAACAAGTGGACCTTTTTCAGTATTTGGATAATTTCTTCTACAGGTAGGAACACAATAAGCATAATCTACTCTTCAATAGCTGATTACCAAACAAATCATTTTAAAATCTTTAAAAAATTTTCATACAATATATAAATTTTCCCTTGGAACTACAAACCCGGGTACTATGAAGTAGGTTTGTTCGTTATCACCGAAACAATCGTAAGCGGCTTGTTAATGTCTATTAGTTCCTCCTCTAGTGACGTCACTCGCAGTAGAAAAGAGGCCTTGCCTTTTTCAGTGGTAACGAGTCAGACACAGATATTATTCACTCCTTAAACAACTTGCTAAAAACAGCCGATACCTCTCGAGATCTCCTTCACGTTCCTGAAGGCGATTTAAACAAGCAAGTTAGCAGCGACGTTATGCAAGCTCCAATCGGCTCATAATTAAGATTAATGCCTTATTTTTAAACTTCGCCTCTCGTCATTAGCTTTACAGAACATTCAGGTCGGAAAAAGGTATCAGGAAGAGTGAAGAAGAATATAATAGAATTTAACTTTATTGATTATAGAATAAAGGACAGAAATTAAATTGACCTTCAGTAAAATTTAAGAACAATTGTTACAAAATAAGATGTTGCTGAAATATAATGGGAATAATTTGTCATCATTTTAATTTTGTAAAATTCTGAAGTTGTAATATGATCATGTTAAAAGAAATAATAAATATGAGGGCAGATCAAAAACTAAGTTGCACTAACTCGCCGCAAAAGTGCGCTGCGTGTCGTAATCTTGGGCAATGCAGAGAAAGGGACATTAACTACTCAGACGTGCGATAAGAAGGTTGGTGCGGTTTCCAAGTCTTGTTTGTTGTGGATAGCGGGCTAAAATCAATGGCGCGTCAGCTGGATGTTCACTCCGAATTGGAGGTGCGTGCAACAATCAGATTCCTATGGGCCAAATGGTTGAATTGCACGGACATTCATCGTGAAATCACTGTTGTATATGGTGAGCGCACAATTTCTTGCCAAGGTATTGGAAAGTGTTCTCAAGAATTTGAAGCCGGACGCACGGATATCACGGATGAATATCGCGAAGGGAGGCCCGCAACGTCCGCAACTTTGCAAATTCTCACCGTGTGGAAGCAATCATTAGAGGGAATCAGCGCATCAAACTGCTGGAAATTTCCAGCATGTTGAACATTTCGTATGGCAGCGTATTCTCCATTGTTCCCCAGGACCTTGGATTTCGTAAACTGTTGCAAAGATGGGTCCCACGTCTTCTCACCAATGATCACAAGGGATAACGTTTCGAATCCTCACTGGCATTTTTGCAACGGTATTCTGCAGAGAGCAGCGAGTTTCTAAGGCGTAACATCACAGGGGGTGAAACATGGGTCCACCACTTCATCCCCAAAATGAAGAGAACATCGATGGAATGGGTGCACACCTCATCATCACAACGAAAGAAGGCGAAAGTCCAACCTTCACCAGGAACGGTGACGGCGAGCGTGTTCTTTGACATGGAGGGTTTGGTGCACGTAGAGCTTATGGCGAAAGAAACGACAATCAACTCGGCTACGTATTGTGAAACGCTGAACCGGTTGCGTAAAGCAATTAAAGAGAAGTGCCGGGGGGAATTGAGCGACGGTGTGATTTTATTGTACGATAACGCAACACCTCACAAGGCCCGCCAAACGTGCTACCTGCTGCAGCGATTCAAGTGGAAGGTATGGCACCATCCTCCATACAGTCCCGATTTAGCGCCATGTGACTTTCATGTTTTCGGTAAGCTTAAAAAGAATCTCTGTGGACAAAGATTCCGAAATGATGAGTAGGTGAAAGCAGCTGTGGTTACACAGCGCTGGAGGAGATTTCTATGCATCCGGAATCGAACAGTTGGTTGTCCGTTCGGGAGAAATGTTTAGTTTCTTGGAAACTATGCGGAAAAGTGAAATTACATTGTATGCTGTCATGGCCGTGTTGCTTTGTATCGACAATTTAAGAAATGGTCATAACCTGGAAGTGGAACTTACTTTTTGGTCTGTCCTCATATACTGGAGTCACCTTATGTAAGGTTCGTAAGATATGAAATCGAGCAGCCGTTTATTTATTACTTTTTGTCCTTGAAAAGGCTTATTTCAAATTCTGTACTGAATATGTGTTTGCATTTATTTACATTCTAAATTATATTTTTGTTAGTTCTACCTCATCAAGATTCCACTTTTTTATACACCGAACCTCCAACCTGCATAGGGCTATGGTTTCCTCTAGAGGATGCTACTGTAGAAAATGGTTGTCTATGGTTTGTTCCAGGATCTCATAAAGGTAGTATAAGCAACTTTCAGATTTTCTGTAATTGCAGTTTTCTTTGATGGAGCACTTCCCTTTACGTAGAAATGTTCATCATGAAATTATTTTCAGATTCGTTAGTTTGAAAATTTTGAAAACTGTGCTTAAGTTACGTTAAGTGGTAGTTTAAAAAGAATGTTTTAGCATCGTATCTTCACTTACAAGATACAATATAATATGTTGATTTAAATTACCCAAATAAAATATCTTCATCAGTTAATCCACTATGTAAACAATAATAATGATAATTATAGTAATGAAAATATGTATATAAGTTATAAAATAGAATCTTTGTATTATTCGGTACTTATAGAAAACCTCAAGAAATATTAGCATGAAATTATCATCAATAGTTAAGCATTGATTTTCAAATAAGAACTCAAAAATAAGTTTTTCACTTCGGTTCTACGGCGATTGAAAATATCACTTTCATTTGTGTACGGTCTTCATTTTTTTAAGATAAAAAACCGACATTGTAAACAGAAACTTTGTATTTCTCTATAACAATGATTCAGAAATATTAGCATAATCATAGATGTCTAATGTTAAATTACCATCACGGAAATCTATAAAAGGTGTCAGTTTAACTCAAAAGTTAATGTTGATGCCTTATGCAGGTAAAAATTCGTTAAAATATAGAATGCTTTATAAGACTTTATAACCCTAAGGCCTTCATAATATAAAAGATGCAATTAATGAACTCAGTGTTAGTTGTTCAATGGTCTAACACACCAATGAATCCGAAATTTTAAAGTGTGAAGTTCTTGTTGAAAACACGGATTTATATTCCTCTATGTACACTCATGTCCATAAATTAAGGATAATTCGGAGTCACGCGGAAATCAAACTCTAAAATAAATATATCACCTGTAAAATCACTACAAACATCTTTAAGAATCATACGCAAATTTCAGGAAGTAACCAGATGACACCGATGGTACGTCACAATGACGAGAGTATAAGAGAGTGATATATAAGGAATACAGACAAAGAAACAAAATTGTTCGAGGCGCTTTATAAGCATTTCAGTGCAATAACCGAATAAATATGACACAAAGGACACATTTGGATGATTTTTTACGTGGTAGAATTATCGGCTGTCTGGAATGTGGGCGTACCCAACTGGAAGTATCAGACGAACTTGGAATTGCCCAGAGTGTCATCTCCAGGCTTTGGCGACGATTCCAAGATGATGGTAATGTGAGTAGACGTTACAGCGCAGGTCGCCCCAGAGTTACAACGCCGAATGAGGTTCGGTATTTGGCAGTTACTGCCAAAAGAAACAGGCGGAGCACAGCCTCAGACCTGTCTCGTCAGCTCTCTTCAGCCACTGGTACGACAATTTCAAGGAAGACCGTGTACAGACGCTTAGGGCAGATTAGTCTATATGCTCGTAGACCTGTCAGATGCGTTCCACTTACTGCAACTCACTGTCGCCTGCGGTTAGCATGGAGAAGAGAGCATGTATTGTGGACACCGCAACAGTGGGCTTGTGTGATGTTTTCCGACGAGTCCAGGCTTAGGTTGCAGTCTGATTCTCGCCGGACTTTCATATGGAGAGCTCCACGTAGCCGTTACCACCAAGAAAACATCATTGAACGACACCGTTACGGTGGTGCAGGAGTGCTCGTTTGGGGTGGAATTATTCTGGGTTCCCCAACTGACCTGCATATTCAAACTGGAACCATGACAAGCCAAATCTATCGGGACGTAATTCTGGAACAACATGTTAGTTTATTTTGGGGCGCCATGGGCGCACAATTTGTGTTTATGGATGACAACGTCCGTCCTCACCGTGCAAACATCGTAAGTGAATGCCTTCAATCGGAGGATATGACCCGTATGGACATATGGACTGGCCAGCATTCTCACCGGACTTGAATCCAGTAGAGCACGTGTGGGACATGCTTGGCTGACGAGTTGCAGCCCGTCAACCTCCTCCTACATGTCTACCGGAACTTCGGAGAGCACTGCTTTTTGAGTGGTGTAATATACCCCAAGATCAGATCGATAATATGATACTCAGCATGCCTAGGCGTTGTACGGACTGTATTGCATCGTCTGGGAGACATGTATTAACAATCAAACCAACCATGTAATATTGGTTTTTTGTAAATAGGTTTTTTTTGTAATTTGCTCCAGGGAGAAAAAATCGCTAATATTTTTAATAATATCAAACATATAGCATCTGTTTTTGCTCTTTACCTTTTGGTTAATAAATAAGCTTTACAAATAAGTCAAATTTGTTTTGCTTCTAACTCTTCCTTTGCCTGATTTTGCATTATCTTTAATTTATGGACATGAGTGTACTTTGTGACATTCTTTCTGTAACTTCAAGTGAGATCGAGAAGAAGGCTTGTTGCACTGCTTGCTTTAGCAATCATTTATTCTATATTAATTCTTAAGGTCTTGCCTATTGATAATGCCCTGCACTAAGGTATACAAACTTTGAAACATGGAGCCCATGAGAGTAATTTTGCAGATGTTGCGTAGCAATGTCCTGTTCAGGCTCAAGGTTTAGAAAGTTAAGCATTTTAAAAAACCAAGATACGTTGAAGTCCCGACTTGATGTACCATTGTGAAGTGTTATTAATTTCTTTGTAGAATTAGCCAAGTTGTTAGTATTAGTAAAGAGGTTGCAAAATTCACAGGACTATTGAAAATAATTCCCGGCTAGATGATATCATGCGATGATCACGTTAGGTAGACTGAATTCAATTTCTTGTTAGTCATGCGCAGAGTTACTACCTGAAGTAATTTTCCTCCGGTTGAACATGAATTTTTAAATGTTAAATATTGCACTTTCTTTATGTGAAACTAAGTGCAGTTACTGAGCGACTTGATAGTCTTTCTTTTTTATTCCGCTTAAAATACTTTGCTAATAACACAACAGTTATTATTATGCTATATTCAAACTTTGATTGCGTTGGGAAAAGATTTACCCCTTTCTAAGCATTGCAAGTACATAGATATTAATATTAATTATAGACAAAATATTTTTTTTCTAATGCATGACATATTTCTCATTTTTAATAGATACTGTTCATCAACGGTTTGTCAAAAACCCAGATGGAGAGCCCTTGTTGATTCTTCGAGGAGAGTTACCTCATTATGATGATGATCAATATGTTCCAGCTCCAGCTAAAAAAGGTAACTGAAACACCGTTTATAATTCAAACTTTGTTAAAAAGATGTGGTTTACTTCTGTTCCTTGGCAAGAAAAGGAAGAATGCCGAAAACGGCCCAAAAGTATGTGCAAATAAGTACAGTAGCCTTCTCATTTTAATGAACATATCCCGTATATCTTTACACTTATGTTGACTCATATGAATTATACCTATTACCGCTTTTACAACACAGCTAAATCTGTATGCTCCAAAACATATAATAAACAGAAACTCTTAAAATAGTATTTGGATTTAGAAACAATAGACAGAATCTGTCTCAGGGGCCTCACAACATCCCCAATTTGAAGGATCCCCAACTTAAGAGAAGAGCGCTTTATATTTCGCAATACGCAATTTTTCGTAGTTTTACTCCAAATTTACACATTAGCTATCAAAAGTTACCGAGCAGCTTTGTGACAGAGAGGTGAATGATATCAGCAAAGTAACACTGCGTAGCAAACACGCGTAAATAATGACAAAATACGTATTTCACGCTGACACAGTACTTATGTGTTTTAAATCAAAATTCTGAATCACCAGAGTGCTAACAACTACTCTGTTGAAATCCTTTGTTAGACAGACCGCCATTGTCAGCTTCTGTCTAGTCTTCTGATCTAGAATACATTAATAACACTTAACTGCTCTTCTCTGGAAAAGAAGAATAAGATTTAGAGTTGCTGCAGTTTTCGGGTTTTCCATTAAATGCAGAAAAACTTCCATTCAAATTAGCTACCGAATGACTGTCATATACATTACTATTTGTTTTTAAACAGAAATTTAGTAATCAAATTCTGTCCTTAAATTTCCTGTTATGTTCAGTTGCTTTTTCTCAATAATATTCATATTTCACTGCGAAATTTCGAAAATACGACTGTTAGAAAAGATAGAATTGTATTCTTTGGCTGGCTAAATGCTTTCTATTCTATCAAGTATTCTCATGTTAGATTGACAGAAAATATATAATTTTGAGGTTTTCCCCATAGACAGATGTTACAAACATATTAGTATATGTAACGTATATACATACGATTAGATGTTTCTGTACTTTAAATTGTTTTGAAACATATAAACTGGGTTAAACTAGGGTGGATAGAACCAGCCCCATATCATCATTTATGCGAACATAAAAAATATATTCATTAAATGTGAATTTCTGGTCCGCCTAATTTCTGCTTACGTAGTGCTTTTATTGAATGTAGATTGTGTCCACGTAACAGTTAAAACTTAAAAATGGACTTTTTTAATAAAACATCAAAGCAAAAGCGTAGATTAAATAAAACTTTAAATGAAACTCAATATGACAGTGTGATTGTGATTAAACAATATAATGATACGGAAAATTAAGCCGAAAACTTGTAGGGATTTATATTTATTTTAAATAACCAGTTAAATTTAATTTTAAGTCACTTTGCTATAAGCCTTCATTCCCCTAATTGTCAGTGCCAGAATATTTAAATTTGGTAGCGCGCGTAAGATATGCAAATTCTACCAGTGGGAGAATAAGTTTAAATATCGACGTTCCAGCAGGGAAAGTCAGAGAGAGTCTCGGAAATCTCTGTGCGTGCTTATACGCAAGCTTCCGCTTAGCAGTTATTGCTAGCTAGACGTGGCTTTATAGCTGTTATCTTTCTGCCACTAGACTCATCTACGCGCTGTAGGACACAGGATTGTATGAGCCCTGTAGTTTAATTCCACTAGTTGTGAATATTTCCAATTTTGAGTTTAATTCTACTGTTTCAGTTACCGCCCAAGCAGAGGTGTAGTTGACACATTGTACATAATTTAAAGAGTTTAATAAAAGGCAGTTTTAACACTTCTTCGGTGCATTCACTATTTCTCAAGATTTTACACAACAGATAGACAATATAACCTTAAATCTAGCGCCCGAACATCCTACTCGAATCCAATGGCAAATAATCAGGACGTACAATCATCAGACGGTCAGAAAGTGATGAAATTTGGAAAAACGACAGAGACGGCAAGCAGCAATAAGTGATCTTTATTTCGAAATGATAATCAGAATACAGAGCAAGAACGGCGTCGGCTCAGTAGGATGTAGGACCACCGCGGACGGCGATGCACGAAGAAATACGTCTAGGCATAGAGTCAATAAGAGCGCGGATGGTGTCCTGAGGGATGGCTCTCTATTCCCTTTCAACCATTTCTCCCAGTTCGTCTTCTGAACGAGGCAGAGGCAGAGTCTGCAAACGACGTCCAATCACATCCCACACATGTTCGATTGGTGACAGGTCAGGAGAGTGCGGTGGGCAGGGAAGCACCTGTATAGCTTGCAGAGCATGTTGGCAGATGCCAGCACTGTGTGGTCGGGCGATGCTGAAAAACATTAGGCAGCCCCTGAAGGTAGGAGATTGCCACCGGCCGCAGTAAATTATCCAAGTATCGTTGGGCCGTCATAGTGCCCTGCTTACGAATTAGAGGTGACCTGGAATCGTAGGCAATAGCACCCCAAACCACTATGCCCCGTTGTCGCGCGGTGGGGCGTTCTACAGTTACGGCAGGATTAGATCTGTCTCCACGTGGACGCCACACACGTATGCGGCGACTGCTACTGGATAAATAGAAGCGTGACTCATCTGAGAACACGACCTTTCGTCAGTCTGTCTTCCACATCGCTCCAGTCCAGCACCATTCTAAACGTTAGAGTCTATGCTGTGGGCTCTATGGCAGTCTTCTTAACAGACGCCGTGGGTACAGGCCACGTTCAACCAATCGACGGGAAATGGTTCTCGTCGACACGAGAACATCCAGGGTATCTTGCACATCCTGCAGAAACTCGGTACAAGTGACCTGCGGAACCGCCACAGCCTGTCGGCGGATGCGTCGATCCACGCGTGCTGACGTCACTCTGGCTGCACCTGCACCCGTCCTTCTTCCCATATTCCCTTGTTCCAAAAATGTTTGCCATAGCCGATGCACCGTGCTCTCATCCATGTGAGTATCAGCTGCGATTTGACGTAAGAACTAACCCGCCCTTTTCAGTCCGATCGCCATAACCCTCGTAAAATCGTCTATCTGCTGGAAGTGCCTTCGTTGATGGTGGCCTGACATTCTCTCCTACTACACATATCCTGCGGGATGAAAAACAGACTTTCTTAGATAATTCATCTGGCAGAAATAACGACACGAATATTGCCCATTCTTCACGTTCCTTCCCTTATATCTTACTTCACGTGCGTCGGAGAGCTGCGCATTTCACATCATTCGCATAACTCAGTGACGTGCGTTTACTCTAAAATTTGCATAAATTTCTGACCACTCCTTCTTGGTGTTGGATTTTCAATGTCGAGCAGTGTATATCGCCGTTTCTTGATTTTACTTGAAAAATACGAACATATCCATTCTTCCCTGGCTAGAGCTTTATTATTCTTCCTAGCTGCCAATCAATCCATTTGGTGTTTTGAGTCCCAACTAAAACTGTTCTGCCTAATTTTATCTGTTCTTTGATGTTACCGATTTTCTTGGAACTTCTGAACTGGTCTTAGTTTTAGTTCTGATTTTTTTTTAATCTTCTCTGAGTGTTTTACGGTATTGCTAACTTTTATTCAGCTTTGTTCCATTTATGTGATCAAATTCAATCGTAGAACTTTCTACATTGTCCTTCTACATGTCTGGACTTAAAGGCATTGAATATTGAATGGCCTTCCGATATGTATTCGAAAGACGAGAATTGATGACTTTTTTATCTACATATAAGAGAGAGTAACTCTTGGGAATTTAGGCTTGCCCTGCCTTCAACACGTCCTTCATAATTCTGATCAGTCTTCCCACCAAGTTCCCCACCATGCAATGTAGGAGCATTGAATTTCCATTTAGTTTTGTTTAAACGTGGCATTTTCCTCCACTTCTTTTAATTATTTTTTCAGGAAAGGTTATTAGTTCATATAAAGTTAGTATAAAAAGTGGACTTCCTCTCCGGGCTATGAATTTCCCCAGGCTTTGCGTAAATGCTTCTGTTAATAGAGCAATAACAATCTAAAATGTAAACCCTGATAAATGGCGCATCATGCTTTCTTCTGGCCTCGAATTTAGAAATCGACACCCGTAATCTGGGAAAGTGCAGAGTCTGGTTTTCCTCCGGTAACAGAATGGGGTTTACATCAAAACTGTGTTCGTGTTTACTTGATCTGGTAATGTTAATTAGTCCAATAACCCTAACAGACGTAAAGCGAATTATCGCTATGTCTGGAAGTAGCTACAAAGTCGTGAGAAAGTTTAAATAATTTTTTTATTCAAACAGAATTTAGAACATAAATTTGCTCTCTTGTGAAACAATATCAGCCTCAGCTCATGGTGATGCAACTGCACAGAACAGTCAAATTTAAGTCAAACGGGAATACACAATTAAATATTACCATAAGCCGGCCCAATAGCGTTAGAACCAGCAGCGATAAAGTACAAAGCTGAATAATTACAACTATCAGAGCTGGCAGGAAGTTAACAATTAGAGTGAACACAAAGCAAGAAACTCTCTGTCTCTGTTTAAGCTCCAAGTCTTAAAATCCAAAACTTTCAGTTTAAATACTGGCTAACTTGTTTGCGTTCTGTTGAGGGAAAGGAGAAATTTTAGTAAAGATTAGAATCATAACTGGTTAATTTTACCTTGAAATGTCAACATCGACCACAATTTTTTATTGCATAATGAAAGGCACGCCGCCATTTGGGAATCCATTATCAGTAAGACTTGAATATCTGCATGGAAATTTTTTGTGTGTTTTTCCTTGATTAAAAAATTAGTAGTAACATGGTTATGAGGAAGAAGTATCGGAAATCTAAAATTTCTTCTATCTTTTCTCTGGGAGACCTTCATCCTAGTTCGTTTTAGTCCCTTCTTATCATTCGGTCTGAGGTTCGAATCCTACGAATGGGCTGGCTGTATGGGCGGTTTTGTGGTTTTCTCAATGTGTAACGTGTGTACCGGCCAGTATCCCTAAGAATGTCCTTCACGAAGGCATCCCTCCCTTTAGGCAGATAGCGCTCGAATCTTTGTCGTAATCACATAAACCAAACCCTTCTCATATACGAAAGGTGGCAGTGATACGATTGTCTGCTCTTCGTGAGATTCAAAACATTCTTCTTTAATAAATTTTAAAAGATTTTGTTCTGCTTCTTCATATTCTGCAAAAGTAATTTACCGAATATGCGATCAATAGGTAAAGTTCTGACATTTTTTTCAGAATAGCTTTTTAACAAGCTATCATCCTTGCTATCCGTTTATATGAAGAATATCTGTTGCAGAGTGAATTCCTTGTATTTAAGACGTTTGTAGTTGTTATGGTACATTTTCTTTTCTCTGAATTTATTACAGATTAATCGGGTTATATTGGTTGACAGAAAGTGTCAACACTTCAGTTTTCTTTCAACCATTGTAGTCCGTTCCACTACTAGCCTTCACTAATTGTCGTACTGTGCATCTTTCTGAAATCTGCTCATTATCTGTGAACCCAGAACGTGATACTTATTTTTTTGTTGCTTGCTCAGTTTTCTAATTGCATTCACTCCATGGTCTACTAAATATCTTTCCGTTTAATACAACAAAGATAATTGCTGGAATCTGTCCAATAAAAAGTTTTAATGTCGATTAGGTGTAAGTCTCTTCTTACCACTTCGGCTAGTCAAGCAGCGATGAGGCAAGCTAATAATTCTAAGCGAGGTATTGCTGTCACTTTTATCGGAGCTATTCTGGACTTAGCTTGTACTAGCTGACAACGTACGCCTTCATTAGTTTTTATTCCAAGAAATATGCATGATGCATAGGCTGACATCACAGAATACGTTTGAGAGTGTTTCGCAATCGAACAAAGAGTTTTAATATTTTAATTAAAAAATTTTATTGTATCATAAATTTAATTTCGAAATCTTCGCTGGTACTTCTTGATCCCATGAGAATTGCAATCTGCAACATTCTTGTATTGTAGCGCAGGTAACAGAGTAAAATGGCAAGAGAATTCAATTGGATCGAAAAACGCTAGTACTAGGGATAAAATTCTCTTTTTCGTAACTAATGATGCTTCTTATTCTGGAAATTCGGCTGAGAGTATCTTCTTTTACGTCCCATACAAGGCCTAATACAGAAATAACATTTTTTACTTGCTTTTAAAGAAGGTTCAGTTTATGAAAATAGTCTAGACTTCTCCTTTTTCTCACATATACTACGCTGCCATTCCCGAAGACCAAATTTGCATCTGACATTATCTATTTTGATAAATTTATAAAATTCACAACTTCTTCAAAATCGTTGGAACTAGTCATGCAGTTATCGACGTAAAATGATTCCTTCACATTTCTGGCTGTTTCTTGAAGTTCCTAATCAACATTATCCGAATGATATGCTATAGAAGCATCTAATATAAAAAGGCTTGAAGTTGCCCCAAACGATACTCTGCAATGTCGATAGATCATTAAATTATTTGGATCGCCATCCTCATACCACAAGAACCTCAAATAATCTCCATCTTGTGGATTGAAATGTATCTTCAAAAAGGCTTGACGTATAACAGCTGCGTATGTCTTGTACCGAAATCATAAAAGTATAGAAGGTATCATTTCTGATAGATTGGGATTCTTTTCTAAGAAAGATTAGAGAAAAACAAAATTCTTTTCGTATGAAGCGTCGAATGCTGGCCTAACTTTAGAACTGGAAGAATCCTTTATTACTTGATGGTGCAGTAAATATCAAGCAACCATCTTGCGGCGAAACTTCTTCTATAATATCTTATAAAATCCAATCCTTAAAAACGTTTTGTTAATCGCTCAAGTGGTTGTTAACAACAAGTCAAAGCAGTCAAAAGTATTTTTCCAGCGAGTTCTGGATAACTAGAAATTAGCGGATGTGTTTCTAGTCATATCAGTGATACTGTATGTCTGTCATCTTCATCTCGTTTTATACTATACTAAATTCAGTGGCGCAACAGCCCTAGTGGGTCACGGCCTGCAGTGCCCTTTTTCTGCTTTCTTGACCTTTTGGCCCCGGATCGCATCAATATATGCCCTGGACAAGAGGTCAGCTTGTCGCAGGACTCCCGGTGTTTAGTCCCCAAGCAACTTAGTACTCATTTTATCTACCCAGTTAAGAAATGAAAGTCTGAGCCAACCTTGCTCAGCCCGGGGATCGAACCCCGGACCTGTGGCACGGCTAATCACTTCGCCACGGGGCGGTTCATCTCATTTTATGGTTCGCGAAATTTATCTAACATAGTTGCTTGCAAGTTTTGATTCAGAAGGCTTTTTGAGGATCAGGACACCAATAGCTTCTAACTTTCAAAGATCGGCAACTACTCTTGCATTAAGAAACAAGGATAAAACAGAAATAGTGTCTTCATATGCATATACATTTGGTAATTTTCCCGTTACTGTTCATAATAAATGAGTTTTAATTGCAGTTAATACGTATTTCAGTTTCCTCACTAACAGTCATCAACTTCTCAGCAATATTTCTCGTGATAAGAAGTAATATATTTGTAGATTGTCTTAGAGGATATCGATCATTATTGCATTGTAGATTGTCTTAGAGGATCTTGATCATCATTGTAATCACTCAGCCATATTCTTTGCAATCTAAATTCTTTTATCCATATTACTTTTGCCACACTTTTTACTGCAGCACATATTTCTTTTTGATCATTAACTTCGAAATTACATTTATAAGCATTTTATATTGCTTATTATTATTCGGTATTTTCTATACTCCTGAACTGATCATATACCTCCAAAAAGGCTGCGTTTCATTTTTTCTTCACTCACTGTACCCCACTTCAAGATACCCCATATTTGAAGCCAGTTTTTTCGTAATATATTATCTTTCAAATTCAGTCTCAACAAAGGGCCGAGCGTTCTTATTTCCATGAATTTGGACCTTCAAAAATTGCATTAATATTTCTGGAATACTTTATAAGGTAGGTAAGTATGGCGCGATCCACCCTTCTGGCAAGCCCAAGCTCGCCTTATGGCTTTTCTAGACCGGCCACGAATACTTTGCAAGGTATTTTCTCCCTCCTTTTCTCATGCTTTCGTGATGTAATTGGAAGCGTATTCGAGAAGTCCAAATTTGAGTCCCGGCGAGAGCATAGCTCATTTTGTATGTCTCCTGATCCAAAAATCCTAATGACTAAAGTGGCACCCGAACTAAAATTTGGTGAACGGTAATTCGTCATCCCCAAGATTTGGCGAATGAGCCCCTTAATCTCCAGTCGCCATTTAAAAGGGAAAGTATTTCAGATAATTTCTCCCTCGTTTCCCTATGCCTTCGTTGTATAATTGGATGCGTCTCCAGCTTCAAACATACTAATGACTTTACAAAACGTGTATGATTCTCCAGAGTATGTCCTTTAATTTTAGCCTCTTGCACTTTTGCACTTGGTAAAACATTTTGTGCATTTACAAATTTTTTGTGCTGCAATATTTAGATAAACAACCTAGAGACATAAAAAAACATACATCTTTCTTTAACAAATCTGTTTTTTTTTTAATTTTATTTATTTTTATTTAATTTAATGATATATATTTAGCAGATTTACACTCTAAAATCGTGATTCTCACCGCAAAAAATGCAATTTCCCATTTTCGTAGGTTTTGCTTTTTTTCGATTCATTGTTCAAAACTCTCAAACCCACTCTGTTTAAGTTTCGGAAATTCTTTTATTTGTGATCAGCTTTCTACATTAAACTCTTGTCTTACCATTGTTATTCTCACTTCACCTTCGATTTCTTTCTTCAGAAATGTCATTATTAATTATAATTTATTTGTTTAAATACCTTTGTCAGCAGAGGCTAAATTTCTTTCCCATATTCTCAAACTGTGGTCTAATAAACAGGCTTCAACAAAAGGATACAGCACAGCAGCATATTTCTCGGTTGTAACGTTTAAAGTTTCTAACGCATTTAAATGTATGTCTATTTTATCATACAATTTAAACACAGAAATTTTATTCGTAGAATTATTATTTATTTTCATTACTAAACAGAATATTTCCCTCACGTACACTTCTATCAAAATATTGTCTTTCCCAAACATGGCTTTCATTCATAGCTTTATCATAGTTTTCAGATGTAGTTGGAAATCTCTATACAATATCTCTAGCTTTAGATCCAGGTTCCTTACACCGTAGTAAATATTGATATATTTCATCAGGGTCAATTTCCTTTTTTTAGTTAATTTTTCTGAATTCTAATCGCAACCATTCTTTTTACCTTGTATAAATACATATTGTTTTACATTCTTAATTCAGTTTTAGAAAGTTTAAATTTTTTAACAGCTTCAGTTTTCATGTCTAGGTAAAATATTTTCCCTTTCATTAGAGTTCTTTCTGTTCAAGTCTAGTTACTTTGGTTTTGAAATATACAAATTTAATACTCTATGATTTAATGGTTTCGATTACGTTTTCAAATTCATTGGAACCCTCGGTATCTTTGCTGTTCATTATCTCTAGTACCTGTTTATCCAAAGTATTTATTTTTTGCCATTTATCATCAAGTTGAGCGAAAAGACCTGTGATCTGATTTAAATCTAATATATCGACCTTTAAAAATTCATCTAAATTATTCACAGTGTTAATGAAAGTAATGTTGTTACTGTCCGTAAAGTGAACTTTTGATTAATAATTCAAACATTAACAAATATTGATTACAGAAATTATCATTCAACTTTTAAGAGTATTACTCTCGATTTAAGATAAAATCTCAAATGTCCTTATTTCACAGCTGTAATAACTTTTGAATCAAAGCTATTCGGCGTCCTGTCGCGGACCCCCATATATTACGTAACGAAGTACAAAATGTCTAAGCTTTAAATCAAATTTACTTACGTTGAATCAGGTTGTAGGGTTTATATTTATTTTAACTAACATTATTTTAAGTTAAGTTATCTTTCCTGTTTAGCCTTCATTTTCCCCTCGAAATGCCCGTGCCAGGGTATGTAAATTGTAGTAGCACGCGCAGTTTATTCAAATATAGCGGAAGCTAGTTGAATTAAATAGTAGACGAAACCAGAGTGTGAGAGTCTTGCTTTGAAGTTACGCTAGTGAGATTCCTCGGTAGATTTTAGATCAGCGCGTGTCGGCTTGTGTGCCTAGCTTTGCAAAAGTGCTAATTTTCAACTGTTTAATCAGTAATTTTGCTAATTCTCAGCGGTAATTAAAAACGCCGTTAGTTTAGGATCTCTGAGCCTCGTCGGTAGTGTTTTTATATTTGTCACCTAGTTATTACTTTCAGTTTTACGTTCTATTTTAGTTAAAACCGCCGGGTTGGCTCAGTTTGTGAGCGTTAAGTAGACGCCTTTATCATTTTAAAGATAAAATAAAAAGTGTTCTAACCCCTTCTTACGTTTCTGTGTAAATTCACACATAGTAGCAGGCACAACCCCAGTTTCTGACAAGTTGGGCCAGAGAGATCATACAAGGTTGCTGAGTAGGTCCTCATTAACTCACTAGTAGTTGTTATAACTCATATAATTTTTTTCTACAGCATATTTACAAATTATATCGTACGGTTTCCCTTAGTTAACTAATCAGTTATTTTAATTTTAGTATCTTTTCTGAATTCTTTCTGAATTTATTTCCCCTCGTATTTCCTCGCCAGGATGCAAATTAAGTAAGTGAAAGAGATCATTTACGTGGTTTCGCTAGTATAGCGCACGTTTGTTATTTTGTCCTCCAGTTGTTAATCTTAGTAGTGGCTACACATTCTTGCCGATTAGTAGTCTGAGCCGGAGTAGGTTTCTGAGCCAGCATGTTAGGTTAAATTAAATTTCGAAGTCTATCACTATTTCTTACCTTTAGAATTTATTGTCAGCTTTACCTTTAAGTTCTCACCGCAAATAGTAGGTGTTTCTGTGAGTACGAAGTTAGTGCCCCCCACTTTCTGTTAAAGAGTTTTGATAAATAAAAAAGAGCTTTTTACACCCTTTCCCTGTGTTACTTTTCACACCTGTGATAGAAGTCGCCAGGTTAAACTTAGGAGATTTAGACACTTTGCATGATAGCTAAGAAAAAACGATCTTACAATATACATCGCACTTATACCACGCACTTTTCTGTTCCTTTTTGCATAGACACTTTTATTTTACACAATAGGTTTGCGATAGTAATTTTTCCCAGCTTTCGCTATAAATAATTTTAACTTTTTTTCCAAATACAGCGCGCTTAATCTACTTCAGATGATTGGGAGTTGAATGTAGATGTAATTTCATCTGCTTAATTAAAGATTAATATCAACTTGATTTGAAATATTTCTTTGTTTTTATTCAGGGGATTGCGTCGTAATTCATGGATCTGTTGTGCATAAAAGCGGGAGAAATGCTACAAAAGTTGCTCGAACTGTATACACATACCACATGGTAGAGAAAGATGCTCAATGGAGCAAAGAAAACTGGTAAATATTGTCCTCCTTCTCTGATCTTCACGACTATTAGAGATGATATGAAACATTCTGAAACAAAATTTACCTTAAAACAGCCTATGGATTTATATCTAAAATTTATATTTCATATAAATATGACTTAATAAGAATAGCTATAATTGATTAGTGATTGAATATTAATGAAATTTTAATTAAATTTCGATAAAAATATAAATGTTTCTTTTTTAGTTGCTAAAATATTGTAGGACTTAAAAGATCATTATGACTGCTAGATCAAATTATGAAAATTATGACTGCTACATCATCGTTAAAGTCCTGCATGTTTAATGCAGTCTTAAAAAATTAATAATTGTCAGATTTTTAAGTGCTATACCTATAAGAAATAGATGATTTTTTATAAATGGTTCTTCTCGTATTGCATACCATAACCAGACCTTTTCAGATGCTTGTCGACCACCCGCTTCACATTGTACAACACAATTTTCCGATGTACTCCGCTTCCCCTGCTTTGCCTTAAACCATTCAGGAACCACGGGTTTTAAAACATAAACTTCAGCCTTTAGCGAAGTGTACTTGGTTTCTATACCGCAAACCTCGGTTCGATCCTCATGGTCATGCACTATCTTGAAGGTACAGAAGTAGGAGTGGTATAGTTAAGACCCTTACCCACAGACGAAGCCACTAGACTACAGCAGCAAATAAGACCAGCTTCCACACTGGTGATAATTTTTGTGACAATAGCACGCATTTTTTCACATCTAGTGAAACAATGAACGCCATTATACCTGCAGCAGCAATAACTGCCACGTCCCATAGCAGTGAAGAAGATCCCAGCAAGGCAAGCCTAACATTGAATCACATCTCACCAGAGCAACTATTAAAGCAGAGCCCGCACCCATGCTCATGACACAGGTTCAGTCACAGCAATTAACATCGCACTGCAAATGTTGCAAGGAAACTATGCCAACAGCTTGATGATCAACCAACACTCGCACCAAAAAATTATGATGTAAGTTTTGTCAAGGCAGAAAAAATTGCACTTTTGCCTTTGCAACATATCTTTTTTCTAAGTCGCAGACCTGAGCTCAGTCCCTAAGATTATTCACCATCCTCATCGACACTGACGCAGTGGTGGCGCAATTACGACTCTCATCAAACGATAGAATCACTGAATGACAGCAGTAAGCAAGCCTAAGTAACATCCTCCCGAAGGATTACGGTTAATTCTGTTTTAATGACTGAGGCGAACCATGTAAACATAAATGACGTTTTGCTTCGAAAATGCCTCTCTTGGTTCCCGTATATAATTTGCATCAATCTGGTGACGTTAACTCTCCTTATTCGCTTAGATCATAATAAAATTATTGCACTAAAAATATTTGAAAAAAGTATGAAAGCAGTGTAAGAGATAACAACCCTCATCGGTGACCAAGGTCTGAAATTTATACAAAAGTATTAATAAGGATAAATTAGTTGCAGCAAGGGGAAATAACTGTGGCGCCTGCTTAGAACAGAAATTTAATTTCATGTTCACTCCTTTTAAATCCATCTGCGCATAGTTACACATATGGAAAAAAATCACAAAAACTCCCATGAATACAAATCATTCTCTTGGATTTTGAATTAGGGTCTAACTACCCGTGTTCAGCCCCTTTATAATTCGGTCGTTGGTGGGTTCTAATAAAGCAAGTAGGGGGAACTTTCAATATTAAAACATGGTTGGTTTTTCACAGAAGCTAAAAACATTCTAGTGGATCTCTATTCGCAAACTGAGAGAAAATTAAACCAAAAATTATTTCGAGTTCTAGATAATTATATGGCCATGTTTTTCTCGCATTTTTACCCTATAGTTTTCGTTGCAGTGAAAAGGTCATTTTCTGTAAATAAAAGTTTTCTGAAGTACACACAATTAAATTTTAAATTCATTAACGTTAAAAAGCAATCGGCAAAACACATTCATTTCCGAAATTGATACCTTAGATAAAAGAAAACAAAAATTCATATGAAATCGCTAAACACATAACTAAAGAACTGTCATAATATTGAGTTCAATATTTAAAAATAAATATTATAAATAAACTCTTTCACCTAAATGTGATCTGTTTGGTCTTTTTTGTTATTACCGTTTTTAATACTTTTTTAACAATTGAATAAGAGTTTTCAGCTAAATTTCTGGCCTTATTAGTAATTGAAACAAAGGCAGATAGATAGCTCTCATGTGCTTCCCATAATTAAAGAATCCAACCTATTTATAATATCCAAAACAAGAACAAAAAAAGATATTAAAAAGTATACTTTAATAACTCACGTCAGAAAAGGTAATTTTTGTCAAAGCCATTTGGCTTTTTTTTTCCCAAAGCAATTCTTATAAATCTTCTAAATATTAACTCGGGACGAAAAATAAGAATAAGAATTTGTAATTCATTCATTTATCTTAGTTTATACTTTTATATGTTAGTCTATTGCGTTTAATAAAAAATTTTAATTTTCAGGGTTCAACCAACAGCAGTACTACCATTCCCTTCAGTCTACGCAAATTAAGGAGAGAAAATCTAAGAAAAAATAATATCATTTATAAGAATATAGTAATATCATAAATGGAAATGTATTTTATTTTTACTAGTAATTCAATAAAAGGTAAAAATTGCAATCTGCTTTTTTCGTTCTGAAGATGGATTCCTATAATGACTGCGTTAGCTGTCTGACTTTCTTTAAAATAAAAGTATTCAAATAAAAGGAAATTGATGACAATGATATGTGCCATTAAGAACAAGATATTGTTTCCGAATCAATACAGGGAGCCTTCATCTTAGAATGACGCCGAATAGTTAAAGGAATTATAAAGATAAATAACAAATTAGCAAAAATATTCCATCTTTTGTATAGAAATAAACTATCAAAGAATAAAACTGAATTTTGGCTTGTAAGTGTCTGCGTTTAAAAAACTTTTTTTTAATTTATTTGAAATTTTGAAAAACCCTCTAAGGCAATAAATTATCCAAATTTTATTCTACTAATTATTAAGAAACTACTAATTAATTATTAAGATAAAAATCTCAATTATATTCCAGTATTTCTTGAAACATTTTATCAACTTTATAAAAAGGCTTTACCCTTTCCTTTAAAAAACAAAACATGCAAGATTGAGGAGAGCTCATCATATTTCAGTTTTACTTCATTCATACGCATACCAAAATTTAGTTTTTAAACATAATATATTAGATTCGTTGTTTTTCAATCTAAACGTTTTTATACAAATGAGAGAAAAGTATGCAATCTATGCTACATATGTAGTCAAAATTAACATAACCCTCTTTAAAACGCAAGTGAAACAAGCCAAACTGCTGGCATATAGAGCCTTGATAGCAGCAGTATAGACAAATAATAAAAATGCAAAGATTTTAAATTATGTTTCCAGACAATCTAATGTTATCAAATACCTTAATATTTAGTAATACCCTTAGTATTTGGGCTCTCCTATCAAAGAATATTCTTCATATTTATTGCAGATTTCTGCATCTTAGCTATCTCACTTCGAAGCTTCGACGGCTTCAGCGAACGGTGTTTCATCAGCACATGCGATATGAAAGAGGATTCATTAATGGCCTTTCTAGGAATCATTGAGCATATCATCTTACAGCCAGTAAAGAAGGGAGTGACATTAGTACAGTTTCAAAGGGCGTGCATTAGTAGCTTGGAGTCAGCTATACCAATACTACAAAATCAGCTCTTTTGCCCCATTAATCATTACGAAACTGTTGTTTCTAACATTGTTGTTAGAAAGCAAGCTAATTCATTTTCCAGTCCTTCAACCTCAGCGCCAAACCAAAAAACAGTTGAAATCATGGATTTTTTTTCTCCGAAAAAGAGGTCCGACTTTCTCAGAATGTGTCTATCTGACCTCCCTCGAAATCGATAGGGTTTTATCTAAAATCCATGTCAGCTTAAAGTTGCTGTTTTGCCCAATTTAAAAAAAATAGTTTATTAAGGCCGATATCACCGATTCCGATATCACCACGATATATCATTATTCCGATATCACAGATTAATAAACTATTATTATTAAATAGTTTATTAATCGGTGATATCGGAATTAGTTCATACATTCAGAGATATCCGGAGTCAGCTTGGAAGCATCTTCATACGAAAATTTATTCAGCTGCATAAAGGTGTTACAGAATTACAGTTCTAACACCAAAGATAAGATTGGAAAGAATGCTGGCTGAATTCAATATATTTGAGCAAACCTACAATTAATTTAATCCGCTTCATTAACTTTGTAGAGACATTGGGTTATTTCGGGAGCAGGAGCGATGAAAAATGAGCAACGCCT
This sequence comes from Stegodyphus mimosarum, assembly GCA_000611955.2. NCBI lineage: Eukaryota > Metazoa > Arthropoda > Arachnida > Araneae > Eresidae > Stegodyphus > Stegodyphus mimosarum. The sequence continues at coordinate 143,259 of KK122287.1, forward strand.
TCGCCGGGAATCGAACCACGGACATCTCGGTTACGCGTCGAGCGTTCTCACCACTACACCACGAAGGCATGCCAAAAAAGCGGGAGAAATACCGTATATACTCCCCTTTTAAAGGACGACTGGGGATTAGGGGCCCCAATCGCCAAATCGTGGCAGTGGAGAATCATCATCCACCACCTTTTAGTTCGGACGCCACTTGTAGAGACATTTGGTTATTTCGAGAGCAGAAGTGATGAAAAATGAGCAACACCTTCCCCGGGAATAGAATCACGGACCTATCGGTTACGCGTCGAGCGTGCTGACCACTACACTACGAAGGCATGCCAAGAAGGCGGGAGAAAATACCTTATAACTTTATCTTGCTTTAATTCGCTTGAACTTAGCAACGATTCCCCCTTCATAAATACGCCACTTTTCGGATAGTTTCCTTTCTAATTTTTGGCTAATATGGCTCTGAAATTTCTCCTTACTCCTTTGTCACTGCAGTCGGTGCTTGCACTTGTTTACTATTATAGTAATGCTACACTTCATGTTCATCGACACAGAAAAACGAGAGTCTTTGTTTCTTCTTCAGCACAATTTGCGTTATTTTCGTAGCTCATTCTTCATGCTAGCTGATGAGTATTGTTCTTCGTTCTTGGCATGGCGAAACCTCGACATGGGGAACCTTGACGTGGCAACAGTGGCAACATTGACACTAATTACTCTGTGAAGACAAATACTAGTAATTTTGAATGACGAGTTCAGACACAGAGAGATAGCGAAGAAAGGTAGGAATAGATAGAGTAAAAAAGATGGGAAATCTAAAACATCGGTCAGGACTCCCGAAACTCCTGAGCCTAACTTAAAACAAATATTACGAAATTTTCTAATATATCAAAAATATGTCTTGAAAATTTCATGATGATCGGTTAAGTAATTAAGGCGTGAAAGCGTAACATTTATTAACTAAGCGTTTATTAAATCGCTTATTAATTTTCATTTGTTTAATTTAATTTATTATTTAAAATCCTTCAGGACTTCCGGCTTTTGGTTCTTCTTTCACAAACATTTTTCAGTCGTTAGAAAATATACGTAGAAGTTTAACTAGATTTCGTGGCGATACACGTATTTTTAAAATTCACGCGGAGTGTAAACTTATTTAAGGACAGTTTAAATATTTTTTTTCTCGAAATGCCTCGCAAACATAAATCTAACATATCTAGGAATTCATCTCGGACCCGAGCAGCAAAAATTGTTCCATCCCAAGAATCTTTCGCATATGCAGAATTAAGAAGATAAGAACAAGCAAGGCGACAATCTGTTTCGATAACTGATGAAACAACTTCTCAAAAGACAAGTAAGATTAGAGGCCCAAACTTCCCGTCAAGCTTCTATGAGAGCATCTGAAAAGCCTCTCCAAACACAACTCCGCTTGACAAAATAACTTGAAAGACAAGCTGTTTTAAGAGCTGCTGAAACGCCTCTTCAAACACAAATTCGTTTAGAAAAACAAGCTGAATGCCAAGCTGCTTTCAGAGCTGCTGAAATACCTCTCCAAAAGAACAAGCTGAACGTCAAACTACTTTGAGAGCTATTGAACGCCTCTTCAAACACAGATTCGCTTGGAAGACCAAGCTCAACAAACAGTTATAAGAGCGAGAGATACTCCAGAACAATTGCAATCGAGAAGAATCGTTTATGCAGAAATGCAAACCAAACACCTGCGAAATTTCATGCATAACAATTGGTCCGCATTTAATGATTCTGAACTTCAATACGTTCCTTCAATTAATTATCTTAACCATCCATTAATTGTTATCGATTCCATGACTAAAAAATGCCAGTTTTGCGATGCTTTAAAATGGAAAGATGAAACTGCAGGAATGTGCTGTTCCAATGGTAAAGTTTTACTTTCTTTACTTGGTGAACCAGAAGCTGAAAGCTCTATATTTATATCACACAGATGAATCAAAACGTTTTTAAGTAAAATCAGAAAGTACACTTTTCAGGACTGAGTGTTCGGTGCATATTCTTGGCAAACATCTTCGTGAACAGCTTAAAGTTCTGATCTTAAACAGGGAGCTGAATGCAGCTATGTTTTGTGGTAGGATACTGTGATTAAGTTGGAGAATAACTGCACTTGAAAAGGATTTAAAATCCTCTTTTATTAAATCACTATTATGTACAACCACTTCCCAACTCGGGAAGGATACAGAAAGTAAAGACCACACTTGGGTCTAAAAATGAACAATCAGATAAATTTAAACTAAAGCTAAATAGAAATTAAGTAGTTGTTGCTCGCAGAGCTATAACGCGAGGTTGGCCTCTAAACTAAATGGTGCGTAGCAAGATTTACTAATACTGACGTACTTGAAATTATTTCAATAAGCAATCACGTAAAAGCACTATGCCTTAGAATTTAAATGCTAGCTAGTCAGGAGAACGTCGAATAGCGTAATCGTGGTCTGAGACTAAAAGCTCTCTCACACTGAGAGGTTTCTTCCTCTTGCTTAAATATAACTTGGCTCCACTTCAAATTAGCATAAAGTTGAAAACGCGCGCTTCTTCTAACGAGAAGTTGAAAATGAGAAGGGATAGAAAGATTTAAATTAAAATAAAACTTTATTAGTTTAACTAAAACCTTACATACTTCCCGCCAGAATTGGCAAAAGTTGAACTACTGCGGTCCAAACGGACCATGTTGAAACTTGCAATTCTAACAATTCTTAACTCTTCTAAACTTAGGCCAACCCTTACAAAACAATAGTTGTTGGCGAAATTTAAAGACGAAAACTTGCTTTGTACATAACTCTTCATCTGTTTTGTGTATATTTTTAGATTCATCTACATCTTACTCCTTCCAGCAAAATCTGGAAGGAAAGAAATTTTAGTACAACATAATAACAGTAATTTCTAGGTAACAGACTTGCTTTATTTTCTTACCCGTGTAAATTCGCACACACACATTTATCATTCAAGCAAAATTAATTTCTTCCCCCAATGCTCTCTCACCGGTGTTGGATGAAAAGCAAACCGCAATTGCGGGGTTTTTTTTTGTGTGTGTGTGTATGTGTGTGTGTTCGGGGGTATTTAAATCTCCCACCTACGATCGACTAACATTAGTTAGAACTTGACATACGTGACCTCAAAAGACACCCTAAAACCAGCTAAACCTGAGGTTCTAACTAGCTTCATGTCTAAGGCTTTAAATGTATTTGGTGGAGAGCCTTTTGAACATTTGCATTCTAAATTTACTCAAACTTTAACTTTTCATGCATACAATTTGTATTTTGCACATAGAATGCTTTACTCAAAATTGACTTTGCAACCTAACGTGTATTGATAGCATAATACCGTTTGTTACATTTTATGAAACTTAACAATTTCATACCAGTCATGAAATACAAATGTAGGTTAAATTTCTAAGTTTACAGCAAGTGCCTCCTATTCTTTTTCTCAAAGTACTTTTCTGAAACATCACATTACACTGAAATAATAGTCCATAGACTAAATCGTGTTTTTCCTTTTTCCGACTTTTCATTCTAGAAATTTTACAAGTCTTTCGACAAAGCATAATACAAAATCATTCAGTTAACTTTTTTTTTCAGCAATTCATTGCTTTTTATAAAACTAATATATTTACAATGCTTCAGAATCTACTTTAAAAACATTAAGTAATTTTAAATCTTTGCAGAATTAAAATTTTAAACAAAAACATTTTTTTTTTCAAGATAAGTAATTATTTATCTCCCACTTGGCGTAAAACTCAACCTCGCTTGAGGTAAAATAAACCCTGCAACTTGCAGTACACACGAAAATTAACTAAACGTTGTAATAAGAAATAGTACTCATCTTGTTGTGGTCAGCCATCCTTTTCTTGGCCCAATCCTTGAAAGTTGGGTAGGTTGAAGTTTGGGCCAGTTTCCTTGACTTTGGTTGTTGGCCATTTTCCGCTTCTTGCTCATTCCCTTTCCTTTTGGATACTCCTTGTTCCATCCTGGGGTACTTGCGCTGGGGAGGAAGGTGATCTGCTGGGCATTTGCTCGCCTGGGCCCTTCGCTCCTGGGCCCTCGTTCGTCGCTGCTCCTGGTTCCTGCTGCATTCGGGACGTTGATCATCAGCCTGCAACCGAGGCTACTTGCTTCTCAGGCACCTTTCCGATGTTTCCGTAGTCCTCTTGGCTACTTTGGGCTGTCCTTGCCCATTCTGCTTTGGTCTTTTATTACTTGCACCTGTATTGTCCGTCTTCTTTCTTTTCAATCCGCATTTTTGCTTCTTATTTCTTCTACTTTGTTGAGGGGAGGGGCTTTCTTTTTCTGTCCTTTCGATGCCAATGTTCCTGGTTCCTGCTGTTTTCGCTGAGGTACATCTTCCGTGGGAATGGGTTGCCTCGGATCCTGGAAAAATTCTTTAAACACTTCCATTTTATTACGCTTATAATACGGTTTCATTTGGTCCACATTCGCAGTAATTTTCTCTCCGTCGTTTCTTCTTAATACAACCACCGCTTGTGTTACTTTCTCGATAATGAAAGGCGTTTCAAAACGCGGAAAACATTTCCCCACCTTTTCTTCTGGGGCATTTGGCAAGGCATGTTTAATTTTCAAAACTTCATCTCCCGCATTGTACTTGACCTCTTTTCTCTTTTGGTCATAGTACAATTTCTGTTTCCTCTGGGCCATTTCTATATTTCCCAATGCTTCCCGTATCAAATTCTTGATGTCACTCATTTTAAATTCTTCTGCCCTTTCCCGGACAAAAAAGCGTTTATCTAAGGGTGTTAAAATCTTTCTTCCAAGAAATAGTTCAGCGGGTGTTTTTTGTGTTGTGTCGTGTTTGGCGGTCCTAAGGGCAAATGCAAATTCATTTATATGGCTATCCCAGGTAGAGTGGTACTTCTTAACGTAACTTCGAATAATTTTCACTACATTTCTATTAACCCGTTCCGCTATGTTTGACTGCGGACGATACGGGACCATCTTTAGGTGAGGTATGCCCAGTTTTGCATACATTTCCTCAAAAATATTACTAACAAACTGGGGACCATTATCGGAAATAACTTTTAGAGGCGCCCCGTATTTTAAAATATACTTATTTAGAATTTAATCTACAATTTTTGCAGACGCGCGTTTTAACGGAATCAACTCTAACCAGTTGCTAAAATGGTTCACTATAACTAAAAGATATCGGCTTTTGTTAACTTTACTTCTAGAATAAGGTCCCAATAAATCGATGCCTATATTTGATTTGGGAATTCTGACTTAACACTATTTAGAAACTCGGCCGGGCGGAAATTAACATAATTATTTAATTGACATGTTGGGCATGACTGGACATACGCCCTAGTAACCTTTTGCAGTTCTGGAAAGAAAACTGCCTCGCGAACACTTTGGACAGTTTTTCTTATGCCCAAATGGCCCGAAATGGCACAAACGTGCTCTAATACATTCAATCTAATTCTAGCTGGGATAACCGGTCTAAACTCATGGTTCTCATTAGTCGTTTTCGTATAAAATAACAGTCCGTCAATTATTTCGTAATTTGCGGCCCTATTTCTTATCGGCACAATATCCGGATGACTGAAATTCTCAGAGTCGGCCAAATAATTGTATATATTTTTGAACTCCAGATCTTTTCCGACTTCGGCTATTACTGTTTCACGAGAATCTAATACTTTGGATGTCAGCATGGCTATTTTAACTGTATTTCCATTTTCATTTAAATTAATTTTGTTTAAGGCATCTGCCACAACATTTTCTTTTCCCGGCGTGTGTTTAATTACTAGATTATATTCTTGTAATTTAAGTGCCCACCTTATTAATCTGGGTGATAAATTTTTTCCAGAATAGAGTCTAGTGACCGCCGCGTGGTCGGTATATACAGTTACTGGAGAACTTCCAAAGAACACACGAAATTTCTGTACTGAAGCTAACACTGCGAGAGTTTCTCTCTCTGTTGCGGAATAGTTTCTCTGGATTTCATTTAATGTTCGACTGAAAAAAGCCACGGGTTGACCATTTTGGGAAAGCACTGCACCAATCGCGAAATCTGAAGCGTCCGCTAAAATCGCTAATCCTTTATCCCCTTCTGGAAATTTTAAGACGGGAGCTTGAGTCAATGCGTCTTTCAGTTTTTGAAACGCCAAGTTGGCTTCTGCTGACCACGAAAACCTAGCTTTTTTTCTTTTCAACTTTAGCAGTGGCTCAGCTATTTTTGCAAAGTCTTTAATGAAAGCCCGGTAATATGAACACATCCCGAGAAACGACGATAATTTCTTCGCTGTTTTAGGAACAGGATAATTTCTAATGGCTACTATTTTTGACTGATCCGTTTCGATTCCCTTTTGGGAAATTTTAAATCCTAAATAACGTAACTCTTTTGCGGCAAATTTACATTTGGACGCATTTATCTTTAAACCAGCTTCATTTAACAATGAAAATACTTTTCTTAAATCTTGTAAGTGTTGTTCTAGATTACTACTCGTAATTATAATATCGTCTAAATATATAAAAGTGCTTTTACCAAGGACTGGTCTTAAGACGATGTCCATACATCTTTGGAAAGTTGCCGGCCCGCCGGATAAACCAAAAGGCATTCTAAGAAAAGCGCACGTGCCAGACTTAGTTATGAAGGCGGTTTTGAGGACATCTTCGGGTTTTACCTCAGTCTGAAAATAGCCACTCGTCAGATCTAATGTAGTCATATACTTTGTAGAGGAAATATTTCGAATTATCTCTTCGATTATCGGCAGAGGATATACGGGATACTTTGTGACGGAATTTAACTTGCGATAATCTATAGCAAAACGCCACCGCTTCGGGTGCGTAATCGGATAATCATTATTTTTCTTTCACAGAACTACTGGGCTAGCATAACTGCTAGAAATCGCTGTAATTATTTTATTTTTTAACATCTCTTTGATACGATATTCAATTATTTCTTCTTTCACTTTGTCATACCTGTAGGCTTTTGCTTATCTGGCTGAGTATCTCCCGTTTCTATATTATGATTTACGGCCTGTGTGAAACCCTGTACATCGCTAAATAAATTTGAAAAGTCACTTACCAGGCACTGGAGTTTTTCTTGTTCTTTTGCCGGTAAGTGCTGCAAGTCCAGCTGCGGGGGCTTATCATTCTTGATTGCTATTGGTTTCATATTCAGCGTTAATTCTCCCCCTTTAAAGCCTAATTTCGCTTCTGCCAATCTAAAAAAATCCACACCCAGAATAATACATGTTTGCAGGTTTCGCACAATATAAAATAAAATTTTTTACCCGCTCGTCGTTGATACGCACGAACAACAGTACTTGCCCTAAGCAGCTACACTTCTCTCCTTGAGCCGCCATGACATCCGTGTCTCTTGCACTAAACATTCTGTAACGGCGAGAGTGCTTCTTGAAAAATCTTTCTGAGATAAAGTTACTTTGAGCTCCTGTATCTAACAGAGCCGTCTCCGGTATGTTGTTAATTAGAACTTCAATATTCGGTAAACTCAAATTCTTCACGACCACGGTGTTTAAATTGATTTTGGAAGGGTTTTCCTCTACTTCGGACTTCTTTACCTTCCTCGAAGAAATCGATCTTATTTTAAATTCTTCTTATTCTGGTTGCCGTCGGCATCTTTGCTTGTTTGTCGATTGAATTCTCTTCGTTCGCCGCTCGATTTAGAAGATACCTCTTTCTTCGGCCATTGCTTTGTCTTGTTCCCGTAACTTTGAATTTGCTTCTGCTGGGGTCTTAGCGAACTCCACTTACTTCTTTGCTCGAATTGGCGACGTCGTTCGTTGTCTGCTGTTCTTCGGCTTTCAAATTGTACGGCTAGCTTAAATAGCCTGTCTAACGTCGTTGAGTTTCTTAGCTCGATGAAATCTTGAACTTGGGGCAGTAGCCTAGGAAGTATAATTTGAATAATTTCAGGATCCGGGCGACTTCCATACAAAAGCTTGAAAACTTGAATTTTTCTCAAGATAAAATTTGACAAATCTTCTATTTTTCCCTGATAACGACTAAAAGGTTCCGCCTCCAGTCTGGCTCCTGGCCTATAGGAGATATCTCGTACTATACGAAATGCTTTCACCAAGGAATATTTGAAATTTTCGTACGTGTACGTGGGGCTTCCCGGTTCCCCCAAGAGATTCTTTCCAATACACTTGAACCAATTTTGCCCGCAAAGCGCTGGTGGCAAGAGTGATTTTCAGAAATTCGTGCACCGGATATAGCATGAAATGGGAGTCTAGCTTTTCCAGGAAGTTAATTACGGCTGTCTTGCAGTCAAAACTTGCCGTTGGCTTCATAGCTGCCCGCATGGTTTGTACAATGTAGCCAAATACTTCTAGGCCAGGAGGTGCTAGCTCAGGGTTCTGGACAGGTACAGCAGGTATCTCAGGTTCGTTTTCTTGTCTTTCAGGCCATCCTCTTATTTTTCTTCGGGCGCCAGTGTCAGGGCTGAGTGTTCGGTACATATTCTTGGCAAACATCTTCGTGAACAGCTTAAAGTCCTGATCTTAAACAGGGAGCTGAATGCAGCTATGTTCTGTGGTAGAATACTGTGATTAAGTTGGAGAATAACTTCACTTGAAAGGGATTTACAATCCTCTTTTATTAAATCACTATTATGTACAACCACTTCCCAGCTCGGGAGGGATACAGAAAGTAAAGACCACACTTGGGTCTAAAAATGAACAATCAGATAAATTTAAACTAAAGCTAAATAGAAATTAAGTAGTTGTTGTTCGCAGAGCTATAACGCGAGGTTGGCCTCTAAACTAAATGGTGCGTAGCAAGATTTACTAATACTGACGCACTTGGAATTATTTCAATAAGCAATCACGTAAAAGCACTATGCCTTAGAATTTAGATGCTAGCTAGTCAGGAGAACGTCGAATAGCTTTTCGTGGTCTGAGATTAAAATCTCTCTCATACTGAGAGGTTTCTTCCTCTTGCTTAAATATAACTTGGCTCCACTTCAAATTAGCATAAAGCTGAAACGCGGGCTTCTTCTAACGGGAAGTTGAAAATGAGAAGGGATAGAAATATTTAAATTAAAATAAGACTTTGTTAGTTTAACTAAAACCTTACACACTCTTAGACAAAAAAAACGACGCACCGAGATCATATAAAGCAAATTGGGCACAAATTGATGTACATACAGGTTTCGACGGAAAATGCAAAATTTTACATTTCGGTTGCCAATGAATGAACGGTTGTCGTTACAGCGCATCTGATCTGCGCAACTGGCAAGATATTTAAGAGGAGAAATTACGATTCCAGGTCATAAATTCTTTACGAATTTCATTCCGTGTACTTGCATTCCGTGTAGACAGTAACTATGCGTACAGGTGCGCGAACGGTATGCGCAGATGTCAGAATTTCAGAGAGGTCGTGTAGTTGGGCTCAAAGAAGCCGGTTGGTCTTTTCGGCGAATAGCTCGACATTTGAGCAGGAGCGATGCCACAATTACACGATGTTGGCAGGAATGGGTGAACCATGGCCGTACACAGCGTCATGAAGGAAGCGGTAGGCCTAGAGAAACGACAGAACGTGAAGACCGAGCAATCGTCAGAGCGGCACTCACAGCCCCAGATGCATCATTATCATCGATTGTACGTGCAACTAGTGCTTCAGTGACCGCAAGAACCATTCATAGACGGCTCACAGAAAGGCGGTTGAGGTCACGGCGCCCCTTGCGCCGACTACCATTGACTTCTGTACAACGTCAAGCCCGTTTGTAGTGGTGTTGGGCTCATTCGCACTGGAATGTCACTGACTGGAGTAGAATAGTCTTCAGTAATGAGTCCCGCTTTGAACTGAGCTTCAATGACCAGCGAAGGCGAGTCTGGAGACGCCCCAGACAGCGGTGTGATACCAACCTAACTGTCTTCTGACAGACAGACCAACAACCAGGAGTGATGGTCTGGAGTGCCATTTCATTTCATAGTAGGACGCCTTTGGTTGTCATCCGTCGCAACCTTACAGCACAGTGGTACGCCGGCGAAGTTCTAAGGCCCGTTGTGTTGCCCTTCATGTCACGCCACCCTGGGCTTACATTTCAGCAAGATAATGCCCGCCCCCACACTGCGCATGTTTCTACTGCTTGCCTTAGTGCTTCCCGAACATTACCTTGGCCAGCAAAGTCACCGGATCTCTCTCCTATTGAGCACGTTTGGAGCATTATGGGCAGTGCCCTCCAACCAGCCCCGGATGTTGACGATCTAACGCGCGCGTTGGACAGAATTTGGCACGATATCCCTCAGGAGGACATCCGCAACCTCTATCAATCCATGCCAAGCCAAATAACTGCTAGCATAAGCGGCAGAGGTGGACAAACACGTTACTGACTTTTTCACTTTGCAAAGCTCTATCACTTCAAGAAATCATCCAATTTTTCTCAAACTGTAATCATTTGTTTTTCTGTACATGTACATCACTTCAACCGATTTTCGGATAACTCCTTCTTGGTGCGCCTTCTTGGTGGTTTTTTTTTGTCTAAGAGTGTACAACACTTGCTTCCAAATGATGACATGTTTTGGAGTAGACAAAGAAATAAGAATGCCGGGGTTTTCACCGATTTTTATCATACAAGGCCAGATATATCATCGAATTGGTTGACTTTTTCCAACAGATAATGGACTGCATAAATTTTTGCAAGTTTATTTTATGGGTCAAGAAGAAAATGAGGTAAGCCGTTGTTGTCAGTATATTGATGGAGTCGAGAGAGATACAGTATTGAAAATTCAAAGAATGTTACATGACCACAACGTTTTGATAAATAATTGCAATAGAAAACTGGCCTCAAGACAATTATAAAATCGTCATTCATGCTGATCGAATACTACGTGGCGAACATGTGAGGCGCTGTAATGTACCGACAATTAATGAAGTTGCTGTCTTTGTTACTGGCGACCCATACTCTCCACGAAATATAGTGTTACGAGCACATGATAGTACACTGACACGCGTAGTAGATACTCATAAATTTTACGATGCTTTGTAGTACCCATTAATTTTTAATAAAGGGCACTTGGAATACCATTTTCATATTCCACAGATTGATCCAACTACAAAACAGCCAGTTCCCAATAAAAAAGTTTCCTGCATGAGTTTTTACGCCTATCACATGATGCTTCGAGAGAATGATTTCAACCTTCTTCCGCGGTCGAAGCAGCTCTTTCATCAATTCTTAGTAGATATGCATAGCAAAGTAGAGAGCGAACTCCTTCGTTACATTTCTTTAAACCAGACACAACTAAGAGTTGAAAATTACATTCACCTACAAGATGTAATTAGCACAGATGGTAATATTAGCCCCAACGACTTAGACAAGATGGTTATTGTTCCCTCCACTTTTGAGAACAGTCCCCGCTATCTGCATAAATACACATAAGACGCTTTCGCCTACGTACGCACTTACGGTAGGCCTGACCTATTTGTAACTTTTACCTGCAATCCTTCACGTAAAGAAATATCAGAAACAATCAGTGGCTCGGAAAAGAGCCACTGATCGACATGACATAGTTGCCCGCGTGTTTCGTTTAAAAGTTCAAAAGATCATTGATGTAATAACAAAATGAAAAGTATTTGGAAACGTCTAGTGCCACGTGTACTCCATTGAATGGCAAAAACGAGGTCTGCCATATGTGCACATTCTTATTTGGTTAAAACAAAAGCTCCGATCCAACCAAGTAGATAACATTATAAGCACCGAAATCTCGGATCCAGAACTAGATAAGAATTTGCACGAGTTCGTAATCAAAAACATGATTCATGGTCCCTTTGGTGCTCGCAATCTAGTATCACCTAGCATCAAAAACGGCAAATGTCCGAAAACGTTCCCCCAGGAGCTACTAAAGGAAACAGTGCACAATGATAAGGATTACTTTTTATGCAGACGAAGAGCACTCCAGAAGAGTTACGATTCAAACTCGCAGTGGGGTAGTCAGGACTTTTGATAGTAGCTCGGTTGTGCCATATTCACCCGTTCTATGTAAATTATTTAATGCTCACATTAATGTTGGAGCCTGCAATTTTGTTCGTGCGATTAAATATATTTGTAAATATAACGATAAAAAAGAGCGACCAGGAGATCTTCAATATGCGTAACGCAGCTGTGTTGCAGTCCCTGAATGAAATACAAACTTATCAAGCAGGGCGATATGTCAGTAGTAATGAGGCAGCGTGGCGGCTCCTTGGTTTTCCATTAGATGAAAGATATCCAACTGTTACACATCTTGCCGTACATTTAGAAAATGTACAGCGTGTTTTTTTTTCAATGAGAATAATTTTCAAGAAAGAATTTTATCTCCTCCTAAAGCCACACTAACCGCTTTTTTCCAGCTATGCCAGACAGAGACTTTTGTGAAAAGATTATTATATTCTGAAGTTCCCCATTATTATACATGGCACAACTCAAAAAAAGAATGCCAACATCGCGTTCAAGGTACGCCTGTTGAAAATTGGCCAGAGGTTAAATCATCGGACGTTCTTGGTCATGTCTACACCGTCCATGTAACGAATTTTGAATGTTTTTGTCTACTCATTTTACTGCATCATGTTCGAAGTCCAACTAGCTATAAAGACCTTAACATTGTTAATAATCTAGAATGTCGAACTTACAGAGAAGCATGTGAAGCTCAGGGTCTGTTAGAGAATGATAACCATTGGAACGAAAGTATGGAAGAAGCTGTACAATGTCGATCACCAGATAAAATCAGGAAAATTTACGCAGCCCTTATATCATCTTGCGGCCTTTCTAATCCTCAAACTTTATGAGATAAGTATAAGAAGGACATGGTGGAAGATATTTTGTAGCGATTGCAGCGAGTACATGCACATATGACTTTTAATGAGCACATCTATAACGAAGCACTGATCATAATTGAAAACAAGGTTTTGACAATGATGGGGAAGAAGCTTCAAGATTTTGGAATGCTTAGCCCACGACGATCAGACGAAAATTACTTTAATGATGAAATTGCTCGAGAATTAGACTTCAATTTCATTGCATTGCAGCAGCAAGTAGCAGAATTAGTCCCTAAGTTACTTCCAGAATAAAATCACGTCTACCATCAGGTGTTACGTAAAATAGAATCCGGGAATAGTGCACTTCTCTTTCTCGATGCGCCTGGAGGAAACGGAAAAACGTTTTTGCTAAATTTATTATTAATGTGCGTCAGAAAAGACCAGAAAATAGCGGTTGCTGTAGCTTCTTTGGTATAGCTGCTACACTAGTGAACGGCGACCGCACTGCACATTTTGTCTTAAAATTGCCCTTGAATCTTGTGCAGGAAGATTCGCCCATCTGCAATTTTAGTCAAAATAGCTCTCGACGTAGGCTGCTATGACAATGTAAGCTTTTAGTAAGGGACGAAAGTGCGATGTCTCACAAAAAAGCGTTAACCGAACTCTTTAGGATTTAGGAGACAATACAGATATTATGGGAGGAATGGTAGTTTTATTGGCTGGTGATTTCCGACAAACTCTGCCGGTAATCCAGAAAGGTACACCTACAGATGAAATCAAAGCCTGTCTCAAATCATCAAGTTTATGGGCGAAAGTTGAAAAATTCAGTCTTAAAACAAATGTGAGAGTGCATCTTCATAATGATGTAGATTCAAGGAATTACGCAGAGATACGATTGAAAATTGGCGATGGATGTTTGGAAACAGATGTTGAAGGTTGTATTTTACTTTCAGAAGAATTTTATAATTTGGTAGAAATCGATGTGCAGCTTATTACTAAAGTTTACCCGCACTTGCAAGAAAATTTAAATAGTGATCACTGGTTATGTGCAAAAGCAATTCTACCGCGGACAAATGAAATCATAAACAAAATCAACATTGACATTTTGAAAGAGGTGCAGGGAGAAGTAAAAGAGTAGATACAATCATGGCTACAGAACAAAGCACTTCATATCCTACTAAGTTTTTAAATTCACTAGAGTTGTCAGGTGTACCTTCACATAAACTCCAATTGAAACTAAATGTACCGATTATGCTTATGCGAAATATAGATGCACCTCGGCTATGTAATGGAACGTGGGCGAAAAAGCTGAACACGAGCGGACTCAGGTTTAAATCATCTGCGCAATGGGAATTTACGCCGGGGAAAAACATCATCTACTTTCAAGCATATACTCATGTGGACGAGCCTTTACAAAGACGCCACCTAAAGAAAATTTCCCATCATAAAAGTAATGAATGTGTTATGAATAAAAGTGATAGAACAAGAGAATTAATGTTCCATTTTTGAGCTAAGAAAATAAATGAAGATCAAAATATTTTCCAACTAAGCAATGCGTTCAGCTTAAATATTCAGATTGACAACTACAATACCAGAAAGAGTTGCAAGTTATTTTAAAACCACATGAGAAGCCTGCCTGCGTTTTTGTGGGAAAACTCATGTGAGTTTCTTCTGTGGATACTCAGTGTATGTTAAAAAATTTGAAAATCAAACCAAGTAAATAGTATTATTTTTTTAATTTCTAATCGCAGACAAAGACAACTGCAGACAGTGCAAGGAAAGATGAAAGAGCACAGCAGAACTAAAATAGAGTTCACAGTATAATCTGTAAACCTATTTTGTGTCTCGCCTCCCAATATCTCTTCCAGAGTGATCCAACATAAAGTGCAAGGCAACGCCTCTGTAGGAACCGTCGCTGATTAATAGTGGACTGTAATAATAAAAAAAAACTCTTTATTTACTTTCCTCTTGAAAGTATTCACACAACCATTTTTAACTCTATTCTCTCACACTGTAGAATACAAAATCTTAAAATAAAAATCGTTTGCGGTTTCCAAGGCAACTCAGAAACCCAAAACAAGTCATGTGCCGCTTTTCAGCACGAGAAAAAAACACACTTACATAATATCAAACATACCCCCAGCCTTGAACTCCCAAGGGGGTTCAAACATTAAATTGAAAATTATCAACAAGAAGAAAAAAAAATTAAAGTCTCTAACCTCTGGGAAAGAAAAAAAAGTTAAAGTCTCTAATGTGCGGAATTGAATGGCAAAGGGCATAGCTTTGCTATTGGTCGCTTTATGTCACCACTGGATGTGCGTAAGTCCACCACTCGAATTCTGTCATCCAGATCAGGATACACTTTAACAATTCTGCCTAGCTTCCAGCGTAGCGGAGGTAAATTCTCGTTCTTAATGAGAACCATATCACCAATCTTCAAATCTTGCTGTAGCTTACACCACTTGGGTCTTCGTTGTAACCTCGACAAATACTCACTACTCCATCTCTTCCAGAATTGTTGAAATAGCCTTTGCAAGTTTTTCCATCTGTCACCGTAACTCAGCTTATCTTGAATCAGGTTAGGTTCTGGAAAAGCACTTAAGCCGCTCCTGTAAGAAAGTGTTCTGGCGTTAAGGCTTCCAGGTCACTGCAATCGCTCGAAGCCTGGTACTAATGGGCTAGAATTAAGACAGGATTCAATTGGGGTTATTAAAGTCAAAAATTCCTCATAAGTTAGAATAAGTGTTCCTAAACACCTCTTTAAGTGGTGTTTCATCGACTTAATCCCCGCTTCCCAAAGACCTCCAAAATGAGATGCAGAGGGCGGATTAAATAACCACTTAACACTCTCTGAAGAAATATACCCCTGAAGGTGTTCATCACGTTGAACAGTTGATAGAACTTGCCTTAGCTCTTTGTTAGCTCCTATAAAGTTCGTTGCACA
This sequence comes from Stegodyphus mimosarum, assembly GCA_000611955.2. Taxonomy (NCBI): domain Eukaryota; kingdom Metazoa; phylum Arthropoda; class Arachnida; order Araneae; family Eresidae; genus Stegodyphus; species Stegodyphus mimosarum. The sequence goes on from KK122287.1 coordinate 158,922, forward strand.
ATCACTATGAATTTCACACGGTTTGCCTCTACGAGCGATAAACCTCTTAAGTGTTGCAAGGAATGATTTTGTTGAAAGATCTCCGACTAATTCTAAATGTATTGCTCTAGTAGTAAAACAAATAAATAAACATATATAACATTTAAAAATTTTAGCTCCTCTACCATTGCGATATTTGACGTTAAATGGTCCTGCAAAATCAATTCCTACACGAGAAAAAGCTCTATTTTGAGTAATTCTTGAAGCAGGCAAATCTGCCATTTGCTGAGTTGCAGTTTGGGCTCTAAATCTACGGCAAATGGAAGCAATTGATTTAAATATTTTCTAATAATATCTCTAGCACTCATAATCCAAAATCTATGTCTTATGACAGAAATGAGTAGTTCAGTACCTTCATGAAGATATGTTTCATGATAGTGCCTAATAATCAAATGCGTAATATGATGTCTCTTAGGTAAAATCATAGGATATTTCTGATTATTTGAAATTCTAGCATTTCTGAGCCTTCTGCCTACACGTATTATCCCTGCGGAATCTAAGAAAGGATTTAACGGCAAAAGCTTGCTCGATGGTTTTAAAGGTTTACCTGATTTTAAACAGGATAACTCTTCTGGAAATTCAGAATTTTGTACGATCCTAACGATCATAAAGGTAACTTCACGAAGTTCTTCAGTAGACAAATAATCCTTTATAGGTTCTGCGGGTAACTTACTACAGTTATTCTTGAATCTTATACACCAAGCTAACACTCTGCATAGCTTTAGCCAGGATGAAAACTTAGAAAATACACTGGGTTCCTCGAACTTAAAAACATTTGAAATGAAACTCTTTTTCATTTCTTTTAACATAATCTCACTCTCTAATTCTACACTTAAATCTTGCTGTACATGAATCATTGGTTGGCTTAAACATTGTGGCCCCTTCATCCCTAATTCGCATCTTAAAAATTCTGATGGAATCAAACCTCTGGTTCCAAAATCTGCAGGATTTTCTTTTCCAACCACATAATTCCATTGAATACCTGGAACAGCTTCCTGAATCCTTGCAACTCTGTTTGCCACAAAAGGTAGCCAACGGCGAGGTTCTAACGAAATCCATGCCAATGTAACCCGTGAGTCTGTCCACGCGTAAATATCGTTACTTGGTAGTTCTATGCATGATACCACTTCATGCAAAAGGTTTGTTAAAAGTAACGCAGCACATAGCTCTAATCTAGGAAGAGACTGGCTTTGCTATCTAGAAAAGTGAATTCTTTTTGCCTGAAGTACCAAACTGTACTAAATTATTAATGTTTATATTATTTTAGAAATGCCAACATTAAAGTTTCTCCCCCTTCCCTCCTTTGATTTTGAAGTAATTTATAATAACGTAAATCATGCTAATTCATATTTTAATTACAGTTCTATTTTTTAATGATTTCCTTTATATGCTTAAGTGTAATTAACATAAAGTGTCATTCAATAATATAATTTATTTTTACTGATATTTTTATATTCCTTATCTGTTTCCTTTGGGTGTAAGGAAGAGATAGAGGAAAAGACTGTAATGTTTTAACTACGAAAATAAATAACACAGTTGGCGATTGTAATGACCGATAGATGGCGTTTCAAATTCGTCTGCAACTGCTAATAGAACTGAAGTCTGAACTGTTTATACGAAGTAAGCTGCTGTTGAAGGGCTGGTGTTATATTGGATAAAAAACTGCAGATATCATCAATTTTGGAATTTATACAAGGTACGAATGCTAGTAATTGTATAAAAGAAGGGGAAGCAATTTTGGCTTCGAAACGATTGATAATGTGCGGTATTAAGGCCAGGAAAGATGGAGAAATCGTCATGGAAGCATTATGTCTTCAATCAAGTTCGGCTGCTTCATCGCCACACGTGGTTAATGGAATATTAATTGAAAACGAAAGCAGGTGGAAAATTAAATATCAGTCAACCATAAAGTCATAATATGGCAAATTCATATTAAAAAAATAATTACTATTATTAATCAAAAATAAACTTATATAAGTTACTATACTTATTAATATAAGTTACTATATTATACATGACAAAAAACACCCATACAGCCAGCCCAGCTACCAATGATAATCACTTGGTTGTTGGTGGGCCTGAATGTTAACATAATATTCAAATATCAATTACTATAAGAACAAGCCAAATTGGGATGTTTAAATATTTGTTCATTTATCTCAGATTAAAGGTTAAGTATCAGTATGCAATTAACCAAAAGTAATATTGCTGCTATGAAGCAGTTTTTGCATTTTATACTTCACAATTTACAACATATAAAAACTAGAATTTAGTTCTTCAGAAATATGTCATTTTAATATTTTTAAACCTAAAGCAATGCAGTATTTTAGTTCAATTAATGGCATCAAATTCTAGCACATACTCAACTATAGATAGAAACTACATCACTGATGGCGAACCTTTTGAGCTCAACAAGTCAAAATTAAAAAAAAAAAACATAGCTTATATCTGGTGCTGTATCACACACAGAATCATCCTTATGCCAAAAATATACCTGGGGTTACTATAGCGGACATCTGTCCCCGGGCGCAGCATCTAGGGGGCGCCAAATGGATGTTACGAAATTTTAGAATAAATTATTTTCATTTTTAAATACAATAAAAAATAAATTTTAAAAATTCGCATACTTAGTCCACCACCCCATCGTAATAAGGATATCTTTTTATTACATTTTTTGTCGTGTGATTAGCAAAGATGGAATAGAAAAGCTAGGTTTTCTATTTAAACGTAAGGTCAATGAAAGTCATCCTTCCCCACTAAGCAAACGGCGAGAAAATACTTCGAAGGTTATATGATACTTTTAAGTCGTAAAGCTTTTGTCCTTGTGAACGAATAGAAGGGACGCAGTTGCTAGAATGACCATAGGAGGCGCAATCAGCCTTAGGGATAAACCAGGAGGGGTGCAGCCAACTTGACCCGAGAATGAGAAACTGAACAGTAATGATCTAACATCTTCGAAAGTTACTTTGAAAGTTTTCATAAAAATTTAGTTGTGTGTTACAAAAATAATGTTTTAATTTGTATTGAGTTCCTATAAACAATTTAATGTGGGATGTCCTGAATAAAAGGAATTATAAAGGAATTAGGAAAAAAAAAAGAGCCAAAAAAAACTGTTTTATGATAGTGTTCTAAGAAATTCTACATTTTCTAACTGAATTCTACTCGGTGTACTTTTGTTTGGAATAGGTAAGCAATTTCCCCCTTTTTTGAAAGTTATGGATATTATATAATTTATAATGAGAAAAATAACTTTTTATGTCATTGAAAATTCATGCACTATGTGCAGTTGTGTATTTAAATTTATTTATCTAAGCTGAAAATTTCAATTAAAGGTAATTTGTTCAATTATTAATTATCTAATTAAGAATTGTACATAAAACTTTTTTTTTCTTTTGCAATAATCTCAATTTTATTAAATATGCTATTCAGAGTTGTTATTACACACGGAGTTACTGATTCCTAGTTGTGCAGTTAGACAAAATTATTGTCTTAACAAAATTATTCCTTTAATGTATGATATTAATGAGAGGATAGTTATTTTAATTCTTATGTAAACATTTTTCTTTGAAGAGCAGCTGATCACAAATGACTGATTGAACTAAAATTTGCTAATAATACCTCAACTTTACTGATTTTATAGAGCTGTAGAGGGATAATGTCTTATACTTATCTATATGACGAAACATTTTCATTTATCCTATATACAGGAATTGAAGTGCTTAAAACTCTTATGTTGTACTAAAAATTCTAAGAAATGTGAGAACCACTGAGTTAGTGATGTGGGAAAACTTAGAAAGAAAACTTAGAAGAGAGGGACAGCAGTGAAGTAGACTTGAATAAAACGGAATGCAAATATTCGTCAAATTCTGATGAAAATTCGGACGAGGATGCACCTGATCCAACTCAACAAGACAAGCCAAAAGGTATTGAAACGATAGCTGATGTGATTTACCATCGTGACTTCGGATATCTGAATTTTGACCAGGCAACAGAAAAGCAATCGTACCAGATGCACTTCGTATAGAAATAGTAGAGAAAGGGTCGATTTATTTTCAGAAAAATGTTGGGCCTTTTGCACAAAAAAATAACAGATCCATGACCTCAGCATGGTTTATCAAACAGTTAGGAAAAGGAAAAGGAGGTATGGTGAATAGATCTTGGTTGGTGTACTCTCCTTTAAAAAGAGCAGCATTCTGTTTTTCGTGTCTACTTTTTCCATCAAAAGATGCAGTCAGTAGCTGTTCTTCTTTGGAAACTGAAAGTGGTTTAAGTAGTTGGAAGAAACCAGAAAAGGTTACTGCACATGAGAATTCTCAAAGACACCGAAATTCTTTCACAACCTGGAAAGAAATGGAAAGGGGGCTGATGAAAAAAGAAAGTTTAATAGATGCCCAGCTTCAAAATCAAATTGCTACAGAGAAAGAAAAATGGCGACAAATACTTAAGAGGATGTTGTGTTGCATACTGCATTTAGCCAAACAAAATATGGCCCTAAGAGGCCACAGAGAAAGTATCACTGAGAGTGAAAGAAACGCTGGAAATTTAATAGAACTTCTGAAGCTCATCGCAGAATTTGATCCAATTATGAAGGGCCACGTTTCGTATGTGCAGCAAAATCCAGGGTCAACTACATACCTTTCGCCAGAAATACAAAATGAATTTATCCAGATTCTAGCAGCTGCAGTTAGAGAAAAACTTGTGTGTAATATTCAACGTGCCAAATACTATGGTATACTGTTTGATTCAACTCCTGACGCTGCTAATCAAGAGCAAATGTCGGAAACTATTAGATATGTAGATATTGACTTTCAGGAAAAAACTGTGGTAATAAAAGAGTGTTTCCTAGGACTTATTCAAACTCATAAAAAAGATGCAGCAAGTATAGCAGGTATAATATTACAACAACTAGAAAAAGACAAATTAGCTTTCAAAGACTGTCGATCACAGTGTTACGACAATGCGCCTGTGATGTCCGGCTATAAGTCAGGAGTGCAACAAAGACTCACAGCAATTAACCCAAAAGCTATATTTGTTAACTGTGATAATCATACACTTAATTTAGTTGGGGTTCATGCTGCTAGTCATGAGGTAGCTTCTGTGACGTTTTTTAGTACGATACAAGCTATCTATGTTTATTTTTCAAGATCAATTCTTCCATGGAAAAGACTGAAAACTGCTCTAGGTGTATCGTTGAAGTCGGAGTCAGAAACTCGTTGGAGTGCCAGAGTAGAAGCTGTTAAACCGGTACATGATCAACTCGAAACTTTAGTAGAATTATTTGAAAATATTGCAGAGGATCATGACGAAAATGCAGATACAAGAAGTGATGCAATTCAATTGTTGCATCGAATCTTAACTTTTGAGTTTTTTGTTCTTCTTCGATTCTGGAATACAGTACTTGCCAAGATTGACAGGGTCCAGAAAAGACTTCAAGACCCCTCTATGAATTTCCACAATGCTGCTCGAGATATTCAGGCTTTACAAGAGTATCTCCTACAAAACAGAGATGAGATATGCATGAAATCTCTTGAAGACGCCAAGGAACTGTGTAATGCTTGTGATATCCAAGCTGAAAGACGACAGAGAAAAAAGAAGAAAATGCCCGGAGAAATTGCAGATGATGTAGGACTCACAGCAGAAAATGAAATGCTGCGATTGATGAAAAGTATGCTGGACAAAATACACATAGAAATGGTAGACAGATTCATCAGCTTAAAGAAAGTAGACTCTAATTTTGGCTTTCTTTTAGATGTAAACGGACTAATGGCTACAGGCAACGAAAGTAGCTTGAAACAGTGCTGCATTTCCATGGAAAACTTTTACGATACAGACTTGGATGGCTTGGAAATGTATACTGAAATAATGGACTGCCGAATGCTATTCAAAACAAGAGCTGATGTTAAGCTTTCGACCCCAGAGGACCTGCTTCGCTTTATTGTGCAGTACGGAGAAGATGTATTTCCCAATCTGAGAGTTGGTCTTCAGATTTTACTGACTATTGGAACCTCCATCGCCAGCTGTGAAAGATCTTTTAGTAAACTAAAACATATCTTGTCCTACCTGAGATTATCCATGGCACAAGAAAGACTGTCTGCCTTAGCTTTGCTCAGTGTGGAACAGCAGGTAGCCCAGAGTATAAATTTTGATGAACTAATCGATAAATTTGCAGCAGCTAAAGCTAGGAAAATTTCTCTTTGAAATTAGTAATTACATTTGAAGCATTACACATTAAACTGTCATTATACATTTTCAAGTTATTACATTATAATATCAAATATGATGTTTAAGTTTTCGAAATTTATATTTGAAAAATATTTTAGAATAATCATATTTTCGTTCTACCATTATTGTCTTAATTATTTTACTACGTTCTAAGTTAGTGAATTTAGCGAAACCTCAAAAATATACGCTTAAAAGTGCTTTAAAAATTAAAATATTTAATAATTTAAACTATTTAAAATTTAAAACATTTCATATTAGCAAATTATTATTATTTTAAACAATTAAAATGCTATTATTTTTTAAGTTTTTTTTTCCGTTCCTCACTGCATTTTGGCAGACGGGGGGGCGCGAAATCTTCACTTGTCCCCGGGCGCTGATTACCCTAGCTACGCCTCTGGAAACTACATCACTGATGGCGAACCTTTTGAGCTCAACAAGTCAAAATTAAAAAAAAAAAACATAGCTTATATCTGGTGCTGCATCACACACAGAATCATCCAGAAATCACCAAAATATACCTGGGGTTACTATAGCACATGTTGACAATGACAGATCTGTTGCAAGAGATAAACATTTTTGTATAATGCAATTTGTTGTCTCTACAAATGATTGTGGAATTGCATGATGTGTGTCACCTAGAATGGATTCTCGCGTCGTAGGTTTGACATCACTGAAATAGGTTATACTCGTTAGAATGAATAAAGTCGCAGTTTTAATATGTTCAAATGCTAAAAGAGCTGAATATTAAAAGAAATTATAATCATAAATTTATTGTACATGTATGATCATTCAAGATTACAAAAAACAAAAACTGAAAGTTATAATAATATTTTGTACATATATACACATACCTTTTAATTCCCTCATAGCGAGTTTCTCTTCTCACAGCTTTTTCTTGTTTCAATAATTTTTTTCAATTCTTTCCGTCGACAAAACTGGCAAAAGGAGACTTGGTACTGCTGATGGTTTTAATCGTGGTCTTTGTGACATATTAGCTGAAAGAAAAATAAACTTTTCACATTCAAGTTTGCAATTAAAACAAACTGAAAAAATACTGCATAAAATATTATATAACTGTGTTTCTTGCATACTTCAAACATTGATTTTTTACGCAGATTTTGTATGTAATATTTCAGACAATGAAACATCATTTTTACTGTCTTAAAAATCTCAATGTTACGTTTTAATGATGCAGATTACATGGCTGTATATTATTTTCATTTAGAATACTACTTTACTCCTCAGTCAGCCTCATAAAATTTTCTACTTGGGAACAGAACGCCTACGATATGCTCTTCGTGTATCTTTCATGAAACTCGAATAAAGTCATTAAAAAGAGGGATAAAAAACAATATGACCTTTAAAACTGACATTAATATTTCACATACTTTCCCTACA
>KK122287.1:166604-176739 GCA_000611955.2 Stegodyphus mimosarum
ATAACCTTCCTGAAAACATTTACAAACTCCTAAAACGCAAATTGGGATGTTAAAGTAATAAACATGTAATATACAATACACTTACGTAGCAAATTAGAATCACTAGGCGTGCTTGGAACATACACATATTCGTGAGGAAACAGATTTTCCAATATAAAGCACCTTTATCCATTCGTCTATTCGGCTAACAAGAACGTTAGATCCAAAGCAAGGTTTTCTTAGTCTACTCTTTGCATTCGGAAATTTATGGAAACTTTAATTCCCGTCTTTTAGAACATTTTGGAGCACATGAGGCACACAACGCTTTGTATTGTCTTTTTTCGCATAAGCCATTACCATAAATCCCATTTTCACAGCAACCAACTGTTTTCTGCAATAGCGCTGCTGCTTCATCTCAGCGCTATTTTTGTTTCAGCGACTTCGCTACCAGAGGGCGAGCATTTCGCATTCGCGATTGTAACGAACAGTAATGTTTATTGAAGCAGTCAGTACTGTGTGATTGCTAATGATTGAATAATGTTAAAATGCATTGCTCATAAGGAAATTTGCTTATCTTTGTAGTATAGGTTTTATTTTAACATAAGCTGAAGTTTGAATTATTTCCTGAATCATTAGTCAGGCCAATATTCTTCCATATAACATACAAATTTTCATACAAAATTATTGCTTCGACTATAGAGCTCATTTAAGTTTATTATTTAGACCAATTTTAGACAAATGTAGTATGTATTCGTTAAAGATTTACCTGAGCGTACTCATTACCTCTGGTAACAAACAATTGTGAAAAATATTGTCACATTAGCGAACATAACTATCATCGATGCTCAGTTCAATAATTTAATAATATACTGAGAAATTCTGGGAACCTTCAGAAGTGGGCATCTTGGGAAATGAGGGGCTTTATGAAAAATGTACATGGTTTTATTATATATTTATTAGTTGAGAATGAAAAACGGATTTGCAGATGTTCATGTGAAAGAATTGTGTTTAATTATACAGTCTGACACTCTAAAAAAGTAAATTAAATTAATATGCAATTATCAGTTTATTATATACATAATTCTTTTTATTTCTAATGTAAATGCTAAAACGCTGAGACACTATTATCAGGGTAATCTCTTATACATGGAAAGCTTTGGTACTTTCTGATTATCTGCATTCACAATTTCAACATTTGCTAAAATTTCAAGAGTATACACAGGATAATAGATAGCCATGAATATGCATACTACACACATATATTTACATATTTTATATTTAATCTTTATTTCTGAATAGTATTCCAATGGTTAAAAATTGAACATCAGCCATATAGATTTCCCCTCACCCCTCTGAAAATTTCTTGTTTCTTATAAAATGTTTATCACTCACGTTTGTGAAAATTGCAACACCAAGAAGGAATCGTCATAATTGAATGCAATTTAATACACAGTTGAGTGGTAGTGGTACAAATAAATGATTAAATGTTCAAAGCAAAGAAACAAGAACAAGAGATCAGAATCAGTATTTTGTGTGGCCACCACGCGCCGCAATAAGTGCTGCTACACGACGTGGCATGGAGTCAAACAAAGTTTGAATGTCTGACTGAGGAAGAGCATTCCATATCGTTTGTACGCGTACCCAAAGTTCGTCTGCAGACGCAACAGGACGAGGATCACGAGCAAGACGCCGACCAATGACATCCCACACATGTTCAATTGGCGACATATCCGGGGAACACGCAGGCCAAGGAAGAAGCTGTACCTGCTGCGCTGCAAAGAAGGATTTAACAATCCGAGCAGTATGAGGGCGGGCATTGTCCTGTTGAAATACAGCGCCTGGCAAGCTTTGAAGGAAGGGAACAGCTTCGGGCTGTAGAACTTCACGGATATACCGGTTGCTGTTCAGATTGCCCACAATTCGTAGCAATTGAGATCGTCTATGATATGCTATGGCGCCCCAGACCATAACTCCGGGTGTTCGTCCACTGTGGCGTTCGATAATGCACTCCGGAAGGTGGCGTTCACCGGCATAGCGTCTGACACGAATGCGGCCATCATGGTACCACAAATTAAAGCGGGATTCGTCAGAAAACACGACATGCTGCCAATCAGCACGCCAGTCTCTATGCTGATTGGCCCATTGTAGCCGCAGGCGGCGATGGTCGTGCGTTAGGGGGATCCTGTATAAAGGAGTCCGTGCGCGCAGTCCACACTGCAGCAGACGTCTACGAATTGATGAAGCACACAATGAAACACCTGTAGCTATTGACCACAGTGCTGCCAATTGTCTAGAGGAAGCTGTACGGTCCGTCCGCGCCATGCGGACCAGGTGTCTATCATCGCGAGCTGACGTCACATTTCGGGGTCCACTCCCGGATTTCCGAGTTGTCCGACACTCGTCCGTCCACTGCTTCCAAACGCGCATCACTGTGCTGCTGTTACGCTGCACACGAGAGGCTACTGCACGATACGACAATCCAGCTTCACGAAGGCCGATGATTCTCCCTCGTTCAAACTCTGTAAGTTGTTCAAATCTCGCTCTCTTTCGTCGACGAGGCATAAGTACAGATTGAGTTAACGTTTACCACTAGCAGATAACCACCGATAACCATACACGCCTCGCTACAGCCGTCTATTTATTCGGATCCATCAGCCGTTCAGAGGGCGCTGCTCAGCATACGCATGCGCTACGGATTTGCAATTCTAATCATTTGCATATCATGCGCTACTTTGCATTTCCTGAAAATTTCAGCTCACTCGCGTAAGTCCTTCATGGTGTTGCAATTTTCACAAACGTGAGTGTATATTACTATTTTGAACAGAACAGTAGGTGTAAACCATAAACTAACCAAACAAACATTTTGCCAATTTTCACAGCTCTGCAGATAGTCAGAAAGTACCAGAATATTTAATTATGTTAAGTTTAAATGATGTTTTATATTTTTCTATTAATTGTTTTAATCTATTCTATTAATTCTCAGTTCCATTAATTGTATTCTCGAGCTTTCTGTAGGGATCTGAACTGTTTAGGATGTTATTATCATGCAGAGCAGAATTGGATATTCAAGCTCTAAAAAATTGTTGCTGAAGGATTTCTTGGAAAGTCAGTCAAACTGGTTTCGGTTAATTCTAATTTTATTTTGTATGAAGAAGTCTGTAAAATTTATTTATCATAAGTGAAAAAGCTTTTAATTAAATTCTGCTTATTTTTGAAATTTTTTCATGATGTTCATTCTTTGATTTTTATTTCTTTCTTTCTTTTGAAATTCACTAACTCATGTTCTTGCACTCAGTTTTGCATTTAATGTCATATCTTAAATATTGTAAAATATTATATAGTACACTTCACTCAAAAGTTTCGATTGTAACAATAAATTTGCTGTTGCATTTAATCTTATTTATGATTCTAAACTGATAACATGGCGTAGTAATGTAATCGAATGATTAAAATTTACTATGAAAGATGCCAGATTTAATAAATTATTCTTTGATACAAATTTGCTCATAATGTGATCAGTAAGTGTGTCTCATCTCTTTAAATTGCTCAAGTACATTTTATATACTTGCATTTAGAAATTTTGACTCAGTGTAATTTTGCTTCAGTTATTATATCATGCAAGAGGGGAAAAAGTTCATACATAACTACGTATTTAAAAATAGTGAGTTAAATTCCCTAAGAAAGAGGAACATTTTGTTGCCCTGGAAGTTGATAGGGTTTAATTCAGAAATATGCCACATTAAAGTTGCTTTTTACTGAATTTAAAATTTTTCATTCCCTTAAATATTTCCAATAATCATTATTCAGATATTGAATAATATCAGAATTCCTAACTTCTTTAAAGGTAATAAAAACATGAAATAAGAAATACGGACAATTAAAATGTGGTACACTTCTGCATTTTACCACTTTATTTCACAGCTGTAAGAAAGAAAAAATAGTGGATAGCAACACAAGCACTATCTACTATCTATCTGCAGAGTCTGATAAGACAAAGTTTTGTAAGGTCAAATCCATGTTTCAGTAAAGGAAAATGCAGATGCAGTCATCTTGTTTTCACTTCAATTAATCGTAACAATTCTGTATATACTACTATAAGAAATCTCTGTTAATTCATGCAGTGTTATGCATCAGTATTTATGGACAATTATTGTTGCTGTTTTTATTATAATCTTGTCCACAGTAATGGCTGCAATGCCGAAACCATCCTGCTTTGTAAACAAAACTCAAATCTTCATCCTTGCACACCACTCCACCAGTATTTAAACAACTGAAATGTTGATTATGCTAGAACATATTCATCTACTCCTGTTGTGACATATAATATACATCTGTGCCAGATTTCTGTGGATGAATATTTTCTGCACATGAATGACAATTACTTATGTGTCGCCAGCAAAATGTTACCAGATGCTATACATTATTATCCCAAAGGTTAATAATGCTCAGGTTAGTCTCAAAATGGCATCTTGCATCGAATCACTATAAACAGCTGTATTGCATTTCAGATAGTTGCCACCAAATATTATCGCCTTGTGTTATGATTAAATAAATAATCTGCATGAACGTATGCATGTTTCTTGCGTAGTGAAATAACAACAAAACCTAGAGCCACCAAATTTTGAATAACGTAGTTCTTCACCTGCATATGGCCGCCTGTAAGCCGAATCTTGAATTTGTTTTATTGTCTATTTCATATTTTTTTAATGAATTTTTTATTAAGAAACTCAGCAATTTCAAAGTGAGCAGTGGCAATACACTGTGTGGAATAAAATATTTTTATCTCCAGCGCGTGAAACTGCCTATAGGAAATTCTAAAGATATGCTGTTTTTTTAAATATTTTTAGCCCAAATGCTCTCGAAACATGTATGCATGTGTAAATGAAAAAAATGCTCTTTTGGGTGTAGTATAAAATCTGAAAGATTCAGATTTTTATTATTTATTTTTTTATTTGCCAATCTCATAAGACACAAAACTTTTTTTGCTCCTGCAAGACAATTTTGTGTTACAAAATAAATTTATTCTTATTGTTTCGGCACATGCCTACACATTTAGTTTAAAATAATTTTATGATTATTATACTTTTGTTCCTCCATTTATCCCAGCAACTTTATATATTGATTCGCTTACCCAGGTTGCTTACCAATGGCGGATTAATAAAAGTGCTGATATTTTCAGCATGCGATTTGAGTTCAGTTTCTGACATAACAGTATCAGCAAAAAATTTGAAAAAGCATCCTCCATGTTTATTTTGCTATAATCGAATAACCAAACAATTGCTATTCTGTTTGTAGATAACAAATATTAAAATGCTTTTGAATACTTCCTGTAATTTGCATTCTTCTGGTATTTAATTTCATGTGTTTAGTAGTCATTTGTTTAAATTTAATTATGAATTTTATTCACATATAGTAATTGCAAGTGATTTTTATTTTAGGTGCTGTGAAAGGCAATGGCAAAGATGGAGTTTATGATTCAAGAGCTCTTATATATGTCATTTTTTACATGTTTAACATTATAAAATGCATTTAATTAAATATAAATAGTTTTGCATTAATTTAAAGAAAATGTGATAAACTGAATTAATAAAAACTATTTTGAATTTTGAAAAGTGCGTTTTTTCTGCATTTAATTATAAGACAGTGCCTTATATTTCTAAATTTATTTATTTTTCATGCAACTAGGTTTACAAAAATTTGTCATATTAATAGTTGGTGGATGATTTAGCATTATTATAAGTTTTTTTAATAACAGATTAAGTTAAACTCCTTTTTTTTAAAGTCTCTCTGCAATTGAAATTACAAAGGTAAGTGATTAAATACTTTCTTCATTCTACATTAAGTAATTTTATCTAGCAAATTAGCAATACTCATATACTAAAGGTAACAGAATACTTAAATTTTCCTATAAGACAGAAAAAATTTTAGACATTTTAAAAAATTGATATACCTAAAAAATTCTAAAATTGAGCTATATGGGACACTGAAAAATGTTATACATGAAGTATTTCATAAATGAAGTGTTAATAATATCATGATTTCACTGCATATTTTATATATAGTCACAGCTTAAGGTAGGAGTGCTTCTCTCATTGTAATATAAATCCACATTTTTTTAAAATTTTTATTTCTGATTTGAGATTAAATGAAGAATGAATTAAAAATTGCTATAGGCATTAAGTTGAATACAACTCATCTCAAAATAAAACGAATTAATAAACTTATGGGAAATTTTACACAGCATATATTAAGCAGAAAGGATAAACTAAATATACTTAGAAGTATTAATAATTGGTAAAATTAATTTCAGATTAAAATGCCTGAATAGCATCATAATAATATACAGTAATAATATATTCAGTAATAATATACAGTAGAACATACAGTAGAATTTCATTTAGAATCTTTCTCCATTGCATAAAATGCATATTTAAACTATGATATTGATTATTGTCATATAAATAGCAATTATTGTTTTATTTTCCTTTGAAAGGAATGGTTAGTAATAAAATACTAGATGAAGTAACCTTTAACAGGTGCGAGATTTTACAAAGTTTAATCTAGTGCTGATTTCAACTGGCAAATTTCATTTTATTGAATTTTGGATAAACTAATATCAATGAATCAGACCATATTATTTTCAGACTCTTTTTTTAAAATCCAAACGGGCTGTTAGTCTTGAAATGTGACTTCATATCATCCATTGTAAACTCATTTCTATTTTCATTCAAACCACTTGCCGTTTGGCAAAATGTAAGATATTTGTCTTTCAAATCTAATCTGTTACTAACAAGTTAAGTTATTTAAAACACACAGTTCTTAGGAATATTATTTTTTTACTTTTTAATCGGATTGATTTAAAAGGCATTTAATTAACATATATCTAATTAAAAATATTAAATATTTGTATATAATTACATGATATGTTTCTTCACTTTTCAAACATGCAGAAGATATATAACTTTCCGGCCTCAGTATTCTATAAAACTTTTTGCTGCTTCTCCTTGGCCACCCCTATCGATAATCTCCACCATCTTAAACTTTGAGACCTTTTAAGTGACTTCTAAAATCTGAGCCCTTACAGATTTTTTTTAAGTGTGTGAACAGAAAGATAGAATTTTAGAAGAGTTTCTTGCATGCGGGTTGAGGAGGTTAGTGATCTATTCTGAGGATGTAGTACGTAGAAACGTACCTCTTTAGAAAGGTGCTTTGCACCTTTCTAAAGATGCAGAGAATTGTTAATGTCAAGAACATAATTTTTACAACTAAATATTAAATATATAAAATGCCTGCAGCATTTTCATGTTACAAAATTTATTATTATTATTCATATTTATTTATTCTGTGACTAGGAATTAATTTAGTTTTATAAATAAAATTTCCTTTCAACAATCTCACCAAAAGACAAAAAATATGTTACATGTATTAAAGAAATATGATTCACTTAATTTGTAAACATTATTAAATGGTTGATTTTACTGAATTTTGAATGCAAATTAACTGAAATTAGAAATCGATTTTTTAGAATAACTTAATTATGAATATGTTGAAGAATTCAGTGTGGGGCTGTTGGATGTTTGAAATGATCGAAGGATTTTTAATATCTTAGAAATAAAAGCAAAATGTTCTCTTATAAAAATTTTATTAATAATTCATTTTAATTTCCTTGCTCAGTTTTAGATATATTTACAAATTATTAAACAAATTGAAATTCAGATGAAAGAAAATAAGTTGTATAAATATTCTCAACATATTTTGTTTTTCCATAGTAACCATAGGAGAAGTACCTGAGACTAATCGTGCAAAATAAGTAGCTTTTAGGTCATCACAACACCTTCACACTCATTGGAATGTAAGGAAGATTCCTGGGGATGTGACATTAAGCAGTCGGGAGAGGTTAAAGGGAGATTCCGAGTTATAGTAACTAATATTTCAAATCCTGATAACATCCCATATGCTGTCTGTGGGACCTAGATAGGATGTCCTAAGAATATACGGGGATGTGACATTAAGCACTCGGGAGGATGAGTTTAGGAGGAAAATGGGATATTACGAGATGTCCTGAAGATGTAGTATGTAGGAGTTCAGATCCTAATAACATCCCGTACGCTGTCGATGGAACTTAGTTAGGATGTCCTGAGGATATACTGGGATGTGACATTTAAGCACTCGGGAGGATGTGTTTAGGATATTCCGGGATGTGCGAAAATCTCGCGAGCAACATCCTCAGGACATCCCGTAATATCCCCCGAATCTCCTAAACACATCCTCTAGAGTGCTTAATGTCACATCCCAGTATATCCTCAGGACATCCTACCTAAGTTCCATTGACAGCGTACGGATGTTGTTAGAACGTGAAATCCTACGTACTACATCCTCAGAATAGATCACTAACCTCCTTAACACATCCCATTATATCCTCAGAACATCCTATCAAGGTCCCATCGGCAACATATGGGATGTTATTAGGATTTAAAATCCTACTTACTACATCCTCAGGACATCCCGTAATATCCTAGTTTCCTCCTAAAATCATCCTCCCGAGTGCTTATTGTCATATCCCAGTATATCCCTACGACATCCTATCTAGGTCCCATCGTCAGAATATAGGGTGTTATTAGGATTTGAAATACTAGTTATTATATCCCAGAACATCCCTTTAACCTCTTAAATGCATACACCCGACTGCTTAATGTCGGTTTCCAGTATATCCCCAGAAATCTTCCTTACATTCCATTGAAAGTGTGCGAAAGTGTTATTGATGCCTAAAACCTACTTATTTTCCACAGATAGTCTCAGGTCCTCCTTCTGTGGTTACTATGGAAAAATAAGAAATGTTGAGAATATTTATACAACTTATTTTTTATTTAAATTTCAATTTATTTAATAATTTGTAAATATATCTAAAACTGAGCAAGTTGCTTAAAATGAATTATAAATACAAAATATTACAAGAGAAAATTTTGCTTTAAAATATTAAAAATCATTTTAACGATTTAATAGCCCCAAACTGAAATCTTGAATATACTCATAATTAAATTATTCTATAAAATCAGTTCTGACGTCAGTTAATTTGTATTCAAAATACATAATAAAATCGAGCATTTAATAACCTTTAAGTAGGGGACGAGATGTGTGTAAATTTTGAAATTTACGATTAGTCAGTCGGTTACGATGATTGACTCATTATTGATGGCTACAATTATACAATATAACTGAATAGTTCGTGCGTTTGTCTTGCTATTTGCTGTAATGGAGCAGAAAATTTTCTAATCAGTTTTTTTATAGAAGGCATATAGCTTTCAAATTTAAATGCACTGTAATTATCTAACGGCCTAAATATTTTTACATCTTTGCAAACATGCAGTAGGCCTTGAACATTATCAGAAATATACCGTTTTTCATAACAAAGCCTAAAATTTACTACGAAGAGATTTAATACAGACTGTAGGTATTCATGTATTGCCGTCTGATTTTGTATTTCGCATAAGAGTCTAATCGAAATATGAGGTAGCAAAAAATTATCATATATAGCTTTTTGCTTAAAATTTCTTTTAAAACAACTGGGCCAGAGTACACTAAAAATTGATGGTATTTTGTAGCTTTCCAATGTTTCATTTCAATTATTTTAGATTCCTTGGTTTTCTTGCAAATTCGATTGGTACATAAGGCTTTAAGCTGGTCAAATTTTTAAAATTAATTGAACATTTTTATTTGGTAATCATGCTTATAAGCTGCCCCTCCGCCTGTCCAAATAGTAATCATTTTTCGTACTACTTTTACCCTAAGCACACAAGGTGCATAAAGTCTAACGGAATATTTAATACATACTCCCAACAATTGTCGGGAGTATGTATTAAATATTCGGACAAACTGCTGAGTTTAAATAATGTGTTTAATTTAAAAATTAATTTTTTTTAATTTAAAGTTTGAACATCTATTTAATCGGTTATCTAATTTTGAGTTTTTATAACAACATTTAACTTTGTTATTTACCTTAAAGAAAAGTGTTTACTGCATTTTCTGGATGTTACAAATAAATTAATGAAGCAGCAATTATTGTTAAATTATGAGGAGTCATGTAGCATTGTCCGCTTATCAGGACTTAGTGTTCTGTGCATTCTTTTTGGAAACATTGTAAATTCTGTAAAGGGTT
>KK122288.1:0-38387 GCA_000611955.2 Stegodyphus mimosarum
CCACTCGTAGAGACCGCCACCTAATCAGAGCTGCTCACATACAAGAACCAGTGGATCCAATGATTGCTCACCTAGAGGATTTAACCAGAAAGGTGAATGCATTGACACGGAATACTGGTGACAAGAAACCGTTCGTAAAGTGCTGGAACTGCGGTGCTGAAGGGCACATTCGAAGAAACTGCAGAACAACCCAGGGCACGGATGTTAAGACCGCGCCTCTCAAGAAGGAGGGAAACTAATTCGTGGCCATCTCGCGGGGCGGAGATTGCCAGATAATGAAAAGCCCCAGTTTAAAGCGCTTCAGATTTCTGCAGTGAGTGGCGGCAATAACGGAATTTTCATCATGGGACAAATCAATGGAATTCCTTGTAACTTGACGATCGACACGGGAGCCAATGTTACCATCATTCGAAAAGATTTGGCTCAACAACTCGAAGGTAAACTTATCTGGACGCCGCCCTGCGTTACCCTCCAGACTGTGTCCGGCGAGAAGATCAATATAGAAGGGAAATTAAACGTTAACATCACCTTTGGAAGTGCCGCTTACCATCACACGGCATATGTAGCAGAAATTACAGACCCTTGCATACTCGGATTGGACTTTTTAAGGAAATACAATTTTTCCTTGGACTTTAAAAATAACGAACTGCATTCTGCCTCTGAGGACATAACTTTATTCGGGATTAATGATGAAGGAGTGAAATCTATCCACAAAATCGTAGCTCAAGACGATATCACAATACCGGCAAGAACAGAAATTTTACTTCCTGGATCCATAGCCGAAAATAGAAATTTCCGCTACGGCGTCATGGAATATCCCAAGAATTGTAATAGCCCTAAAGGAGTATTAATAGCCTCAGCACTCGTCGACCTATCGGGGACCGTTATCCCGGTGAGAGTTGCCAATGTAACTGATAAGGCGAGAGTTATTAAGAAAGGTGAAGTGGTTGCAGAATGTACTCCAGTAACCAGCGTTGAAAGAAAAAGTAACATCTCAAAAACCGTGTCTTCAAACAACATTATATCGGAGTTATTGCAGAATGCGCAATTAAACGATGAGGAAAAGAATGTTGCCGAGCGTGTCATTAAAGATCTTCAAGATGTTTTCTCCCGCTCGTCTTCTGACGTTGGTCGAACCAGTTTAACTCAGCATAGAATTGATACTGGTGACCATCCCCCAATCAAGCAACATCCAAGACGTCTGCCGATTTCGAAACAGGAAGAGGTGCGAACACTTTTAAAGGACATGCAAGAAAGCAATGTCATCGAGCCTTCAGCAAGTCCCTGGGCATCTCCCATCGTCCTGGTGAAGAAGAAAGACGGGTCAACTAGATTTTGCGTTGATTATCGCCGATTGAATGAGGTTACGAAGAAAGACAGTTACCCTCTTCCTAGAATTGACGACATTCTGGATACTCTTTCTGGAAGCAAGTGGTTCTCGACACTTGATTTAAAGAGTGGATATTGGCAGGTAGAAATACATCCTGATGACCGAGAAAAGACGGCATTTACTACAGGACACGGACTTTGGCAGTTCAAGGTGATGCCGTTTGGACTATGTAATGCGCCGGCTACATTCGAACGTCTAATGGAGACTGTTTTAAAAGGTCTTTCATACGAAGCCTGTCTGATATACCTGGATGACATCATCATCGTCGGAAAGAATTTCGAAGAACATTTGGAAAATCTTAGAAAGGTGCTTCAGAAACTGAAAGAAGCCAATCTGAAGTTGAGTCCCGCTAAATGCAAATTATTCAGACAGGAAGTGACTTACCTCGGACATGTCATCTCTGCTGAAGGTGTACGCACGGATTCTGAAAAAGTGTCAGCAGTTAAAGAATGGAGACGTCCCGAAAATGTCCACCAGCTGAGAAGCTTTCTAGGACTTTGCACCTACTATAGGAGATTCGTGAAGGATTTTTCATCCATTGCCAGACCCCTTCACAAGCTGACAGAGAGCAAGCAAAAGTTCGTGTGGACAAAAGAATGTGAGGATGCATTTAAGAATCTGAAGGAAGCCTTAACATCTGCTCCAATCCTGACGTATCCTCAGCTCGACAGACCATTTATTCTCGACACGGATGCGAGTAATGAAAGTGTCGGCGCTGTTCTGTCCCAAGAAATAGAGGGCCAAGAACGTGTAGTGGCTTACTGGAGCAAGTGCCTATCTAAGCCGGAGAGGAATTACTGTGTCACCAGGAAAGAGTTGCTCGCCATAGTCAAAGCCGTAGAACATTTCCATCATTATCTGTACGGCAGAAAATTCCTGCTCCGCACAGATCATGCATCATTGGCCTGGCTTTTAAATTTCAGGAATCCTGAGGGTCAGATAGCCAGGTGGATACAGAGGCTCCAGGAATATGACATCACTATCCGTCATCGCAAGGGACAGTCGCACGGAAACGCTGACGCATTGTCTAGAAGACCTTGCCCAGAAAACTGCCGATATTGTTCCAGGGTCGAAGCTAAATACCAACTGGTTAATCCAGTCGCACGGCAAATTACAACATCAACATCGGCTGATCCAGAACCATGGAGTGACAAGGAAATCAGGAAAGACCAGATGGAAGACTGTGATATTAAACCCATAATTGAGTTAATGGAGACCTCAAACAGAAAACCTACCTGGCAGGACATTTCGAGCTATAGTCCCACGACAAAACAATACTGGGCTCTCTGGGACTCACTCCATATTCGAAACGGCGTCTTGTACCGAAAATTCGAATCGGATGATGGAAAGACATTCCGATGGCAGCTGGTACTCCCAAGATCCCGAATCCCGGACGTCCTTAAAGAATTACATAGCAGCCCTGCAGGAGGTCACTTCGGAATAATGAAGACCTTGCAGAGAGTTCGGGAGCGTTTCTACTGGAATAATGCAAAGGATGACGTGCAAAAGTGGTGCCGAACTTGCGATGCCTGTGCAAGTCGGAAAGGACCGAAGAAACGCAGCCGGGGGAAGCTGCAACGTTACAATGTAGGAGCACCTTTTGAACGTATCGCCTTTGACATCTTAGGACCTCTGCCACGAACTGCTGATGGCAACAAATACATCCTCGTTGCCATTGATTACTTCACCAAGTGGCCTGAAGCGTATCCTATTCCTGATCAAGAGGCTGTCACAGTAGCAGAGATGATGATACAGCACTGGATTTCCAGATTCGGAGTGCCTCTTCAGTTACATTCCGATCAGGGAAGGAATTTTACCTCGGCTGTAGTCAAGGAACTCTGCAAGCTACTCGGCATTGACAAAACCCAAACGACGCCTTTACATCCCCAGTCGGACGGTATGGTAGAGAGGTTTAATCGAACCATCCTCAATAACCTCTCATTAGTGGTTTCCAGAAACCAACAGGACTGGGACAAGAAGTTGCCACTATTTTTACTGGCTTACCGCAGTGCTGTCCACGAGACTACCGGCTATTCCCCATCTCAGATGCTCTTCGGTCGTGACCTTCGTCTGCCATGTGATCTTTTGTTTGGTCGCCCTCCGGATGCGCCTTCATCGCCTGAGGAATACATTCAAGACCTCCAGGCCCGGTTTGAAGTGATGCACAACTTTGCACGAGAGCGAGTCAACTTGGCGACGGAGAAGATGAAGACCCGCTACGACACGAGAGCTACTGGACATCGTTTCAACGAAGGAGACAAGGTGTGGTTATGGAATCCGACTCGTCGAAAAGGACTTTCTCCGAAACTACAATCACCTTGGGATGGTCCTTACACAGTCCTAAACAGGCTGAACGACGTCGTGGTTCGGATCCGTAAGTCATCGAACTCTAAACCTAAAGTCGTTCATTATGACAGGTTAGTTCATTACTATGGCCATAGTACGTAGTGTATATAATTGTAAATAGTAATGTACATAGTATAAGACCATGGTCCTATTTGTATTTAGTATTTGATTTGTATTTGTTAAGTATTAGTATTTGATAAGTATTTGTATTTGTTAAGTATTAGTATTTGATAAGTATCTGTATTTGTTAAGTATTAGTATTTGATAAGTATCTGTATTTAACAGCATTTGTATTTGATAGTATTTGTACTTAGTATTTGATAGTATTTGAATTGTATTTAGCGTTGGATAGAATTTAATTTGCTGAAAGTAACTTATTGGAATTATTGTTTATTTTGTTATTATAAAGTAATGTTTATTATAGCACTGATGCTTTAGTTGTAAGTTTGGCTTCCTGTCCAGGGATTGTACTGCCCGGGACGTGCAGTCCTTGGGAAGGGGGCAATGTTACGAATTTCACATTTATTTGGCTATTTATTTAGAATTGTAATTAGATTTGCTTCATGTTGCCTTAGCAACGCAGACGATTTTTGAAGAGAAAGCTACGTCAAAAAAAAAAAAAATAAAAATAAAAGAGCGCGTGCATTTAATGCTTAATAAATAAATATCTCGTAATTACTGTTGCCATCCAGAAAAATCTAGAAAAATCGTGATTGTTCTACTGATAATTAAAAAGCTTATAAAAGCCGAGGTGAAACACCTCATCTCAGTTAGTTAGTTAGTTGTTGTTGTTGCTGTTATACTTGTAGCTGTAAAAAGCGAACTGCTGTTTGTTTACTTAATGCTGTATTGATTGTAGCGATTTCGCTGTGAGATAGAACTATTTTATCTGTTTTGAACTGAGTTTTTGCTAAACGTTTGAGATATTGTGATATTGTGCGAAGATTTGTGAAGAAATATTTCAGCATTTTAATTTATTTATTGTGGAAAGAATAAATTTTTGTTAACTTTTTACGACTTGTGCATTCAATATATTACGAACCCGTACGCACGTAAGAATATTTATCAAATTACATAAAAATAAATCAATACTTACGCGTGAAAAGTAATCCCAGGAATCTTTTTAGAAAATCGGTTCGTGCATCCATATGCAACACAAGACCCTATGCTTAAAAAAATGTTGGAATGATAGACGTCCTTGCAAAAGTCACAGCAGAGGTAGTAACGTGTCTGCCAAGATGCACGGTTTGAATTGAACCTTCTGTTTCCTAAAAAAGTGTAAAAATCGCGTGCGCTGCATAAATCGCTCGTTACGGAGGAAACCGACAACACTGCTCTCCCAAGTATAGAATTTGAGTTAGGTTCTGCAACGCCGAATACTTTGCTAGCCGAGAGATTTCCTGAAGTCCGCATTCAATCTTCCCGTCGCAGCGACAGGAGTAGTCACGAGAACTTAGTATATAAGCAGCCGTAGGCCGCATTGCAAAATATCGAGAAGTATTCGTGGATCGAAAATCCTTTCCATGCTCAAGCTCCATTGATCTCTCTTGCAACAACAGCCTAAAGCAAGATTCGCTTGTTCCGATTTGGTGGAGTTTTGGATAATCATCAAAAATGAATATCCAACTCCAAGTTCAAAAGCTCTAAGGATTCGCATTCCTTTTTCAACACCATATATTTATAGAAAACCGAATTTTCAGTTGTAGCTGTAATAAAGAGCAAATATCTTTCAAAGATCAGTGTCATGATCCTTGACCAATTCATCTCTTCCGGTTCGTTTTCATCCACTTATGAATGTTATTGGTCGACTCTATTCGCAGAAAATAAATTGGCACACTTATGCAGGTTTAACAATAACATGAACTATATTTTATTGAAGTATATATATTATCTTTTCACAAAGTATTTTTTTTCACAATTACATTAAAGCGCACAACTATTACATTTCACCTTTCAGTTCTTAATAATAACAGATCAAAACTTCAAATTTGGAATACAAAAAAAAATTTTTTAAATGTTTCACACAAGCCTCCGTCTTTCTCGCATCAAGCACGTTTCTTCGTCTCGTAGCCAGATTTTGCTTTCTCTCCGCTTTCAGATAGACAGTTTTTTTTCACTCGAGCAGGCCGTTGGCTTAACTGTTCTTCCATCAGGGCTTGATTGGTAGCTTCCTCTTACCGAGTATGTGCATGACAAATTACTAATGTTGTTGTATAGGAATACGTGAGAACAGTTGGAAAGATGTTTAGAAACAAAGACTGTTCTAATTCTACAGGTGGTGGTAGGACTTGACTTTATATCTCTTATTGTTGTCTGAAGGGTTTGAGAAAATTCAGACTGCTTCATATGAGGTACTGTTGAAAAGAATTGTCCTGGTAAGACTAAAGCGGTTCCGTTTACAAGTTCAGCGGATGAGCAACATAAGTCTTCCTTTATGGCAGATCTTATGCCTAAAAGAACGAAAATCAATGCTTCCAGTCATGATTTTGATTCGAGTAGCTGACAGTTGAGGCTTCCTTTTAAAGTTCGGTGTTGCCTTTCGATCATGCCATTTGCCTGTGGATGGTAGCAGTTGTTGTGTTTGTATGAAAACCAAGATATTTTCTTAAAGCTTGAAAACGTTGGCTGTCAAATTGCCGACCTTGGTCAGATGTTATGCGATTCGGAATTCCAAAGCTTGAAAACCAAGTATAAATCAAAGCTTTAGCAATAGATTCTACTGATTGATCTTCTAACGGTGCCGCTTCGATTCAACGTGTATAGCGATCGATGATGGTTAAAAGATATTTGAATCCTTTATATGGAGGTAGCGGATCAACCAGATCTATGTTTAATTGCTGGAATGTGTGTGGGGGTACTTGGAATTCTCCCAAAGATGTCTGTGTATGCCTGTGAACTTTAGATCTTTGGAAAGATGAACATGCTCTAGCCCATAATTGACAGCCTTTATTCATATTGTGCTCTATGAAACGTTGTGTTATCAATTTTATCGTGGATCTTTTTCCAGAATGAGATAAATTATGGATTGACGAAAATATTTTCTACCGAAACTTTGCGGGGATGTATGATCGATTATAATGTGTAGAAGTATCACAGCAAATTTTCTTGTCGCTGTCGGACATAGGGACCTGTAGGATTTTTAATTTGTGATGTTTTTCAGTGTCTCCAAATCTTCATCTACTTGACAGTCTACTGTAGTTTGTAAGTCTATTGCAGATGGTACAGAAATGGTGTCTATGCGAAAGAGAGCGTCAGCGACGGTATTTTCATTCCCTTGTATGAATCGAATATCGTTTGAGAACTGGCCAATATATGACAGTTGCCTAGCTTGCCGTGGCGTAGCTTTTTCCAAATTTTGTTGAAAGGAAAATGTTAGTGGTTTGTGATCCGTGTATATTGCAAAAGGTCGTCTTTCTAAGATGTATTTGAAATGTTTCACTGCTGTATATATGGTTAAGAGTTCTCTGTCATAGGCACTATATTTTTGTTGTGCCGATGTCAAATTTTGGGAAAAGAAACTTAAGGGTTGTTTTTCATTGTTCACAATCTGATGTAAGACGGCTCCAATGGCAATATCGGAAGCATCAGTTGTTAGCGATATTTCAGCCTTTTCGGATTTGTGAGTGAAGTTTGTGGCATGGATAAGTGCTTCTTTTAAAATCTGGAATGTGGTTCTTGTTTTTGCCGTAGAGGTTATTTCTTTTCTGCAGTTCTTTTTGATACCACTGAGCAATGTTGTTAAAGGTTGTTGCAGTTTCGCCCAATTTGGTATGAATCTATGTTAAAAATTCACCATACCTAAAATCGTCTTAAATTTGTGAATGATTTTGGTTCTGGGAAATTTTTGATGGCCTCAACTTTCATTGAAAGAGGTTTAAGTCCTTCAGCTGACACTTCGTATCCCAGCAATGCAAGTTTTGTTTGACCGAATTTACACTTTGCCGCATTAATACACAGGCCATATTCATTTAGTCACTCTAGAACTGCTCGTATATGTTGTCGATGAGATTCTTCATCAGGAGAGGCTATTTGAATGGCATCCAAATAGCAAAACACAAATTTTAGTCCATTCAACACACTGTTCATGAAACGTTGGAACGTTTGGGCCGCATTTCGTAGGCCGAACGTCATGAATGGGAACTCAAATAAACCAGAGAATGGCCGTTTTCGGTATATCTTCTTCGCGAACCATAATTTGTTGGTACGCTCTAATGAGGTCTATGGATGAGAAAACTCTTTTTCCAGCTAAAATATAACTGCAATCTGTTAAAAATGGGAGAGGATATCTATCAGGAGTCGTGGCGTTGTTTAACGCTCGATAGTTTCCGCAAAGTCTCCAATCATCTGATTTCTTCTTAGCAAGATGTAGTGGGCTCCTCCAGTTACTTCTGGATAGCCTGCATAAACCCATCTGAAGCATAAATTCAAATTCCTTTTTAGCCACTTTGAGTTTCTCAGCTGATAGTCTCCTAGCTTTAGCGAAAACTGGTGGACCTCTGGTTTCGATATGATGTTATAATTTTTAGCTTTATTATTAACTACATTCAGTTTTAACAAATCCGGAAAATCGTTAATGATGCATTTCTATGGATCATTTACGGCATTTAAAATTGGAATATTATTATTATTCTTTTGAAAACAAGGAGTTTCATTGGTTGTTAACAATGTAGTACCATCAATCAACTTGCGATTTTTGAAATCTACGAAAAGGTTAAAATTTGCAAGAAAATATATGCCTATTATTGGTTTGTTTTTCTCCGCAATTACAAAAGGCCATGTGAACGATCGTCTGAATCCAAGATCAAGCTTGAGTAAGTTTTGGCCATATGTTTTGATTTTCGTGCCATTTGCAGCAAGGAGTTCTAATTTTGAGATGGTTTTTTATCTGAAAGTAAGAGAGGGATGATAAAAATTTCTGCCCCGGTATCTATTAAAAATTGGGCAGCCCATTTCTTGTCGCCGATGAAAAGACGACTCAGCTGCCCCCTTGTCCCTCCGTCGTCAATGAGAGACGGGGAGCTGGTTTTGCGGGCTATTTATCTGTGATTTTGATGGCTAGTTGCACGGTTGTTTACACTTAAATGACGTACCATCGAATTCTTTATGGTAGTAACAAATATCACTAGATCTTTTACGACTGTAACTCCTATCTCTTGATTTGGATCGGTTACGACAATGGGGATGACTGTGACGTTACTTGGATAAAGCAGAAACTTGCAAGCTAAGTTCACTAACCTGTTTTTGTAAAGTTTAAATCACTTCCGTTTTTACCGTTATGGATGAAGCAGCAGCTGTTTGGGGAGTAAAAGGGTTTAATTCCCAAATCTTATCGACTATTGTAGTCACTTTTGACAAATCTTCCCCACTAACAGATATAATGCTACGCATATTAACGGGTAAACGTTGTAGACACAATGTTTTTTAGGAAAGTATCTGTTACTTTATCGCCCGCCAGATTACGAATCTCACACGGCAATTGAGATGGCTTTTTGTCATCCAGTTCTAATTCACTCAATAATTTTTGGGTTTTTTGAGTCTCTGCATCTGCATATAATGAAATTAGTCTATTTTTAATTGTCTGATATTATTATCCTGTGGCGGATTTGGCAAAATATCAGATACTTGTGACAAAATATAGGGTTCAATGGAACTTATAACATAATCATATTTTGTTTGATCTGCATTTATTTTTGCATTTCTAAATTGTGCTTCTAGTTGAATAAAACATATGTTAGGATCTCGCTTCCAAAAATGAGGAACTTTAACGCTTATCTAGCGACAGACCCAGTTGTTGCTTTAATTTCGGTTTTCTCGTCGTCAGCCATTGCAGAATTCGATCACGCCGGGATACACCAGTGAAATGTCTCGTATACAAATGTGGGAAAATAATGCTTCTCTGACCCCAATAGAATCAATGTTTTATTCCTTACAACGTTATATATACTTCTTCATAATATTTATTTACATTTTACATGCACATTAAATCACACGGTAAAATACCGACCTTTGTTTTTGTAGCAATCTTGCTAAAGCAAGAAGAGGGAAGATGAGGACTCTGGCAAACGCCATTTCCTCCAGTCCGTGAGGCAATTTCTTTGGAACCGTTTGTTTTTCACGGAGACAAGAAAAGGTATTGCCCTCCCGCTTTAACTAAACTTAATTAGAAACTTGACGGAACTGAAACGACGCTACAGCATCTAGTTTTAGTGTATTACAACTTAAAGCTGAAGTATTAAGCATACTAAAATAAAATAACTTTTTTACTATCTCTTAAGCATTTGTATGTGAAATGATTTTTAATAAATTATGATAATATTGAATAAATCAGAAATATCACTTCTTAAAGAAAAAATTGGAAAGTATACCCAACAGATTGATAATAAAACCTAAACAAATCCCTGAAATATACAGAAACATCATTTTTAAAGTCATTAATGTTATACACGTGTGCATTTAGATTTCGAACTATTTCTTAATAATTTTCTGTAGATAGTAAATTGTGGATATCATCTTTATTCCTTTAAAACAAAAATTTAATAATAGTGAGACATTTCATTATAAGTTTAATATAATTTTACTAGACAATACATACACGGAACAGCTTAGAAATACGTACGTTTCACTACCGTAAAGCAGTGTTTTGGTATTACGAACGTGGATGCCGCTTGTTAGGTAGGGTTTTATTGAGGAAACAGCGAACCCTCCCTCCTCCTTCTATTCTAACCTCCTCTGTTTACTCCTCCACAGTTTAGGAACCCGTGGAGTATACTATACATTACCCAGTCAGGAAGACCCTTGTATGATGAATGTAATGTTCTTGCGGAAGAAAATTATCTAGGTTAATGTCAGATCCGATCCATAATCTTTTCAATGAAAAACGTAGTGTAAAATCCGCGCAGAAATTATTTTCAAAATTTTAAGTTGTCCAGCCTTATCTTTTTTCTCAGAGAAGGAGAAAACCACTCATCTTTTAGCGGTGCTGCTTTTGCAATTAAATTTTTTTGTTGATACCGTGTGCTGTATTTCATGTTATTAAAGCGTTAGATAAAAGATTAAGTTAGAATGTTTTATCATGTAAGTGATAATATGCTTGACTTTCTGACGCAATCAGTTTCCTCTTTTTGTGATGAATGATTTAATGTGTTTTAATCGTATGTGACATAAACATTCTGGTATTTGCTGTTCGGTGTATGTTTTAAGTCTGGTATAGCTGTATTATAATTTAACACACAATACAAAAAAAAAGTTATTAACCTTCACACTTGTATCTTTATATGAATCCAAGTATTTCTTAATGGGATAATAACTGGAAACTGCCATTAAAATAAAACGAAACTATGTTCTGAACGGAATACCGTGCGAGGATATTCTAACATGTTTTACTTTGGAAGTCATAGGCATGTACCAATATTGTGAAACAAAATTAGCTTGAGATATCCTACTAGTATGAACTGAGAAATTTATGTGAAATGATTAGTATCTCAGTATATGTCATTAATGCGTTTCAGATCCTTGTATCTGAAACGATACAGTCTCTTCCAGTGAAAATTAAAGGGAAAATTATTAATCATTTTTATACAAAAAGCCCAATTGTTTTTATTATAACACTATTTAATACTAAAATATATATGCAATATATCATACAAAAAACAAGCATTCCATGATGCTGTATATAAATGATTTTACTGCTAATTTGAAAGCAATTTTTCAGTGTGCTGTAGCATCTTTATCTGTAGAGTAGTGCTGTAGCATCTTTATCGATTTCAACCCGTTGTCAGTATTAGTAGATTTAATAGTCTGAATTTTCACAATCATACTCGGGATGCAGCAGGGAATAGCTATGCTTACCATCTTCAAAAAACATCTCCCCCCCCCATGTTGATGTGAACGATTTTCTTTGTTGGTTAACTCTTCCCATTAACTTTCTTAAAACTCTTTATTAAAGAATTTGTTAAAAAATTACAAGAAAAAACACAAAATCTTTTGAAAATTCATGAGTTTTAGCAGATAGTTTATCGAACAGTAGCAATGAGTGTACTGATGCTCATGAGCAGTCGTTTCAATGAGGTAAACAAATGTTGTGCATGCAGTCGTTATTCATTGAATTTGATTTGTATTTCAAACAAATATCTTGAACCAGACAAAATTTTTTGTGTGTGAACAGAATGTATATCAAGGTGGCACTGTATAAGCAAATCATTTCTGATTCTGGTGATGACATTTGCTTTATTAATTATTTAGTATATTTATTTCACCACTGTATTAATTGTTAATTTAATATGAGTTATTTGTTAAGTTTGGTAGAATATAAAAAAACTCTGAAATATATTGCTCACGCTGTAAAAGGATTTGTGGTTGCTGATGGTTTACTGTTAAATGGTATTGAAATTTTGAACTGAATATTTAATGGGATTTAATTAAGGGAAGTTGTATAAATTTGTTGTACATGATAATGTCAGGACTTCTATGGTTTAGATATAAGGCAGTGGCAGTATTAGTATTTCTTTTTGCATTGAATTTTTTTTTCCAATGAACCAATGAAACTGTTAAGTTTTCTGTCTTTTATTTTCATTACACTGAAATTCTAGCAATCAGGAAACTGCAAAAAGCCCACTTATTTAGCAACTGTCACTTAGTCTTATTAAATGTGAAAAGAGTTTCTTCAAAGTCAAAAATCCTTATGAATGATGCAAAGCAGTGCTGTCAAACTTTCAGCCTATGAATACATTTCTTATAAATTAATTAGCATTATTATGACAAGAGTTTGAAGGAAAGTTTAATATTTTAATGATCTGGAGTGCAATTTTACAATTTACCAATTACCAAAACTGAATGTTAGTAATGTCTCTACACATGGGAGTTACTTAATTTACACAGGGATATAAATCTTATTCAAAGATTCGAAGGTAGAAATTTGATTAATTTTTATTCATAGCTGTCAAAAGATTAATAAATACCCTCAGTTACTAGTTTTTCAATGAGTAAACTGCTTTATTTGGGGTGGGGCATTTTTATGTAGAGTTGTCTTCAGAGCTACATGCATTCGGACAGCAGAATTTAGAGGCGGCAATAATTTCTGCATTTAGAGAAGCACCGGGCAATAGAATTAAGCAAAGATATTTGAAGCAAAATTTAGGAGTTGCAAAATGTTTAGCATTTAGGCAATTTCAGAGCCATAGAGATCGTTTGGGGTGGAAAATTCCTTAGGGATGCGCCTGCTTTGACGAGGGTCACTGGACCATAGATATATATACAACCCCGAGAGGCTTTGCTAGTCAGATCCAGGGCAGGGGTCAGTTTTCAGAAAAGTTCCAGCACACTCATAATGGCAATATGTTTTTGCAGCATTGCCACGAAATAAACTTCAGTAATGTCAATAATGTTCTTCCTAGCAATAAAGCAAGAAAAGTAATATTTTGAAATTGAAGTTTCTTTCAATTTATATGTTGTTTTAATATTCTGTATACAGCACTGCTGTGAAGTATGGTAAATTTTGGGAATATTAAAGTACATTTAATATGTGATTCTGTCATTTATTAAGTAGTCGTTAAATCAAGAGGAGTAAATATATTTTTTTTTACATTTTTATTGTTATTTTACCTGTTTGTAAATAAAATTTAATTATTCTGTTTTATTGTTTTATTTGTAAATTTTTACTAATGTTGTTTATTTCCGTAAAAGGCCAGTGTTGCAAAACTTCCATTGCAATTGTTTTGCTATCATTGTAGTTTTCAATATGTAATTATTATGAAGAACGATTGGTTAGAGTATATTTAAGGGTGCCCATTGGATATCACTTATTGCCAAATTTTATTTATAGTTAGTTGAATGTTGTGGATTAGTTATTGATTAAATTTCACCAAATTTCTGATTTTTATATAATTTTCATACAAATATTTATATGAACTCATTTAAAGAGATGTGATTTAAATTCCTGAATAGTAACCATTGGGTACTTTTCTGTTATGCACCTGCCACTTTTTTTTACATGTGGCAGGTGATGTATTAGCTGATGTATGTGTTTGCAATCTCTGAACTATTTTTTAAAACTAGAAATAGTTTACAATTAAAAAACATACCAAAATGTGAGGCAGGTACGTTACGGAAAAATGGCAATATATATTACATCTTAGCTTTAAGATAAAATGAATTAATAAATTTATCTTAAATAGCTTTAAAATAACTGTTTGTAGTTGACACTATTAATAAAACTGATTAACCTATGTTATGAATTTTCTTTGATTTCATTAATACTTGAAAATATTCTTTACATATATTTAATCAGCTATTTATTTTTGCATTAATTAATTAAATGAATGTGTTCTATATATGTTCAAACTGCTCTGGCAGATAGAAGCCTTATACAATAAAGTTTAATTTTATGCATATTTTCTTTTCTATAGATTTCTTTAGAACATGAAATACTATTACATCCAAGATATTTTGGGCCTCAACTTTTAGAAACAGTAAAGCAAAAGTTATTTACTGAAGTTGAAGGAACTTGTACTGGAAAGTAAGATGTTTGGTATTTTTCTCTTGTGGTTTATACTTAATATTATAGTTTTATCAAACAGCTTTCTTTCCTTTTATATAAGTTATAATTTAGTCTTAGAGAAAAATTCTTCTTTTAAGCATTTATTTATAGATATGTGTATTTTAAATTTTAATGCTGCCTAATAAAAATTTGCATATGATTTAAAACAAACACATTTCACGGCTTGGGTATTATTCTTTTGGCCCTGAAAGTTGGTGGAAATCCCACCAAAGTTGTGCCAAATGTTCCTGTTGAATTTGAAAGAAACTGATGCCTGTTATTTAATAAATGATCAGTATTCAATCCATTTCATTTTTGCACTTTATGAAAAGGCTTTTGTCTATTTCTACACATTCAGTTGTTGGAAAAGTCATGACACATTTTATCTGTGTGTTACAACATAAACTTCATGACACAAAGAATACATTTCAGCCAATTATAAATTGCCCATTTTGCTGAATAATCTTGGGCTGTTTTTCAGCAGGCTGCAGAATTCCTTGTTCATAGAAGGACATTTCTTAATGTACAAAAAATTGAAGATGATGCTGATTTGCAGCCTCATCAGAACTGAATTTTATTCCACACAAGGACTGTTGAAGAGAGCAAAAAAGTGGATGTCTGATGGTGCAAGGTCAGGCAAATATGGAGGGTGTCGCAACACATCCCACCTAAGCTCCAAAAGGTTTTCATGGGTGATTAAAACTTTGTGGTTTTACATTGCCATGATGGAACATTACCCCTTTATGATTAACGATTTCTGACCATTTCTGGATCATGGCTTCATTCAACTGTTCAGTTACTGACAATACATTTCAGAACTGATTGTTTGGTTCCTAGGCAGAAGCTGAAAAAAACATAACACCTTTAAAATACCACCAGACTGAGAGCATAATCTTTCTATGTTGTTTCAGGCAGATCGCTCCTTCAGGATCATGAATGTTTGCACACCATATTATTGTACATGGTCCATTTCTCATCACCAATTATCAGTTGCTTCAGAAAAGGAACATTTTCCTCAGGTTTAATGTCTCATATATTTATCGGTGCCGTTAAATGAACTTCATGAGGAGCCGAGACATCAAGTGCTTATATATTCCAGTTTCTTTAGATGATCATGAACTGTTTAATGATGGATGTTCAATGTTTTTGCTATCTCTCGTCTCGTATAATGATGGTTTGACTCAGTTATTGCCTTTATTTGGTCTTTATTAACCTTGATTGGCCTTCGTGACTGAGGGTCATTGTTGAGATCAAAATCACCAGTACAGAATTTCAAGAACCAGTCTTGGAACTGATGTTCATATAGAGCCTTTTGACTAATGTTTACTATCTAAACAAAAATTGAAAAACTTTAGTACCACTACTAAATTTTACGATGATAAAATTTCAATTTCTCAATAGAAAAAATTATTTAATCAATTAAAAAAAATTATATTTTGCCAATTGCACATCTATTGGCTATTTGTATTAAATATACACACAAAAAATATTAGACTAAAAATTTGTTACCATTTTAATTATCAAAATTTAATTTATAGTACTTTAAAATTTATTGTGAAATTTTTGGCCCATTTTAGAAAGGTCAATTTTTGTATGTCTGCTCTTATTTCACTTAATTTTAACCGTAAATTAGAATCCACTTTTAATTTTGTTCTGTATTTATTTTTCAAATATAACATGGAAGAGAATTCTTGTTTGCACAAGTAGGCTGTGCAAAGAGGCAATAAAAATTGAATAACTTTATTTGAAATGTCTTTAAAAAGTCTTCAGTAAGTGTTTGACCACAAGAAATTTCTGTCAATTGTTCATTTTCTTCACGAGAAAAAATTCCAGGTATATTTGAATAAAATGGATTTCTAATCCAATTTTTGTTTTCATAATCTTCGGGAATATACATGTTGAAATTGTTTATCAATGAAAAACAATGATTTTCAATATCAGTTGCTAATTCTTGTTTTATTTTCAAATTATTTTTTGTTAGAAATCTTTCTAAAAGTGGTAAAAAGCTTAAAATATTATCCAATTCTTTGATTGTTAGCTCGAGTTTTTTTTTATCATTGTATTTATTTTATCACTAGTGGTAAACAAATTAATACTTTCTCCTTGTAATCCTAAATTTAATTCACTTAACTTTGCGAAAATATCAGCTAAATATGGTAGACATGCCAACCATAATTCATTAAATAAACAATTTTGCAATTCAAATTTCGAATCACAGAAGAAAATTTGAATTTCTGATCGAAGTTCAAAAAGATGATTTAAAACTTTGCTTCCAGATAACCACCTTATTTCGGAATGTAATGAAAGTGTTTCATGTTCAGTGCCCATCTCTTGACATAAAATCATAAATATTCTTGAATTACAAGCATGGCTTTTAATAAAATTAACAATTTTCACAGATTGATTGAAAATGATTTTCAGGTTTTGGGGGATTTTTTTTTTTTGGGGGGGGGCTATTAAAGCTTCATGATGAATGGAGCAGTGAGTAATTTTAGTTACAGGTGCATCTTTCTTTATTTAAGAAATAATCCTGGAATGTTTTCCTATTAAGGTTCGAGCTCCATCGCTGCATACAGCATTGCACTTATACCAAGAAATATATTTTCAGACATAAAATTGCCAATTACTTTGAAAATTTTGTTTGCAGTTGTTCTATCATGAAGAGATTCACAAATTAAATACTTTTCAGTAATTCATTTATCTGCTTGGAAACATAAACTAATAATTGACAAAGTTCATTATATCAGTACTTTCATCCAACTGCAATGCAAAATACTCACTGTGTTTTATTTTTTGAATAAGTGTCTATTTTATGAATTTGCCATTTCATGAATTCGTCAACTTACTGTATCATTTGATAACGGAATATTATTAATTTCATTAGCCACTTCTTTCTTGAATAATGTTAAAAGGATATCTTTAGCTGCTGATAATATAAGGTTTTCATCAATAGTGTAAGCCTGCCCAGTCATGGCAACTCTTAGCTTACTAGGTAATTAGCCTCCAAAGCTTTCTCACTTGAAGTAACAAAGCCTTTCATTACTGGTTTATTATATTTGAACTCCAATAATTTCCTCTTAAAATATTCTTCAGATTTATCTTTAAGTTGGTATGCTTAGATTCAAGCTGTCTTTGAAAAACTGATGGTTTCATACACTAACTGGATAATAGTTCACCACAAATAGCACATTGAGGTTGAAGATCTATTTCATCTCCGTTCCAAGTAAACCCAAATGATAAATACCTTTCATTTTATTTTCTATAAACAATTTTGTTTTTCTTTTCAATATTATTAGTGCTAGTAGATTGTCCTGGATTTGTCACCTTTGCATAATCACTTTTCTGCTTAGTCAATCATAGCCATTTTTCCATTTTGAAAATCTAGGTTTGTTTTATTATTTTTTTACAAATATTTAAATGCGCAATACAGTACGAGTTCTTCAAAAACAAACGACCATATCCTCAAATCGCATAGAAAAGTAAGGAATACAAAGCAACAAAAAGACAAAATACACTGCTCGACATTGAAAATGCATCCTGGAAGAAGGAGTGGTCAGAAAGTGATGAAAATTAGAAAAAAGACAGAGGCAGCAATAAGAGATCTTTATTTCAAAATGATAGTCAGAATACAGAGCGAGAACGGTATTGGCTCAGTAGGATGTAGGACCACCACGGACAGCGATGCACGAACAAACACGTTTAGGCATAGAGTCAATAAGAGTGTGGATGGTGTCCTGAGCGATGGCTCTCCATTCCCTTTTAACCATTTGCAACAGTTCATCTTCTGAACGAGGCAGGGGCAGAGTCTGCAAACGGCGTCCAATCACATACCACACACGTTCGATTGGGGACAGGTCAGGAGAGTACAGTGGCCAGGGAAGCATATGTATACCTTGCAGAGTACGTTGGCAGATACGAGCAGTGTGTGGTCGGGCGTTATCCTGTTGAAAAATTGCATTAGGCAGCTCCTGAAGGTAGGGGATTGCCACCGGCCGCAGTACATATTCCAGGCCGTCATAGTGCCCTGAATATGAACTAGAGGTGACCTGGAATCGTAGGCAATAGCACCTCAAACCATTATGCCACGTTGTCGCGCGGTGGGGTGTTCCACAGTTACTGCTGGATTTAGATCTGTCTCCACGTCGACGCCACACACGTGTGCGGCAACTGTCATTGGATAAACAGAAACGTGACTCATCTGAGACCATGACGTTTTGCCATTCTGTCATCCACATCTCTCCAGTCCGGCACCATTCTAAACATTGGCGTCTATGCTGTGGGGTCAATGGCAGTCTTCTTAACGGACGCCGTGAGTGCAGGCCACGTTCAACCAATCGACAGGAAATGGTTTTCGTCGACACGGGAACATCCAGGGTATCTTGCACATGCTGCAGATTCACAGTACAAGTGACTTGCAGAACTGCCACAGTTTGTCGGCGGATGCGTCGAGCCACACGTGCTGATGTCACTCTGGCTGCACCTGCACCCCTCCTTCTTCCCACATTCCCTTGTTTCAAGCATGTTCGCCATAGCCGATGCATTATGCTCACATCCACGTGGGTATTAACTGCTATTTGACATAAGGACCAACCCGCCCTTCTCAGACCGATCACCATACCCCTCTTAAAATCGTCTATCTGCTGGAAGTGCCTTCGTTGATGGCGGCCTGACATTCTCTCCTATTACACGTATCCTTCGGGAGAAAAACCAGCTTTCTTCGATAATTCGTCTGGTAGAAATAATGACACGAATGTTGCACATTCCTTCCCTTATATCTTACTTCACGTGCGTCGGAGAGCTGTGCATTTCACATCATTCGCATAACTCAGTGACGTGTGTCTATTCTAAAATTTGCATAAATTTCTGACCACTCCTTCTTGGTGTTGCATTTTCAATGTCGAGCAGATTTGCTAAGACAGCAAATTGACATAAAAAAAATTATGGCAATTGAAAATAGAACAACATGAACCCAGAAATGGTGGCGCATAAAGTGTAGACATGCTAATAAATTGATTAATTCTAAAAGAATTAATGAGATACTATTATCTTGTTATAGGAACTTATTTTTATTTCTAATTAAATAGAACGTCCATTTCTATTACTCCTTTTAAAAACATCATTTGTGACAGTATTTAATTTTTGAATTTAATAGTTAAAAATTCTTTCTTTGTTTGCATACCACCTATTTTTCTCTTTGGTGTCACCAGTTGAGAACCCCTGATGTAGAGCATTGCTACCATTAACTTTACATAACTTTTCATTGGCTTGTTTTGCATTCATCCCTTCCCAGAAATAAAACAATAACGTATGGTAGAAATGCAGCTTTTGATCTTCTGTCTTACATGTGTTGTCAAGTTTTTAAATTAAACCAAGCAAAAATCAGTATTAATACACATGATGCTCAACCTCTGAGCTATTCATGGCATAATGATTGCATGGATGCGAATAATAGTAGTACTTCAACAAATCAACACTTTACCAAAATATATCATGACTTTTTGGATAACCTGATAGTTTGTTAGATTCTCTGATTTTACAGGAAGCTCTGTTTAGAATGCTATCGATACAAATTTTCTGTGGATAGTTGTTTCAGTTTATAACTGTTTTGTCAGCCACATTTAACTGATCATATTGTGTCTATTAATATGTACATTATTTTCTTCTTATGGTAGGAACCCATAACTTAGGAAAATAATCCACTTGTTCTTTAGGAGGCAGATCCCAAATTTTAATTATTTTTTTTAACAAAAGATGACTTACAGAGCATCAATTGGGTTACATCAAACAAAAACATATGTTATGAGTGTGTAGATAGGTATTATAGGACAGGTTTCACATGCTAACTGGAAAACCAGGGAAAGTTCAAAAATTGATAAAAAAAAAAGTTAGGGAGTTTGAATATTTTATCCAAAATCTAAAATAGTAGGGGAATTTCACACGGCAGTCTCCAAAAGAGTGATTTTTGCACCAATGCTTGAAACAAATTACTTTCTTGGTGAATTATATAATGCATGAGCATCATTCTGGCAGCTGGTGTAGAGCCAGTTTTCGCAATGTCAATCTTTCAGAAAAGCAAAGCAAGTTTCCAGCATTTTTGTTTTCCAGTAATCTCCAGAATCTAGACTGCAGAGAGTGTGAACTCACATATGAAGAACAAGAAATATGTGTATGCTGAATGAAAAAAGTTCTTCCTTCTTGCTTTAGACAGCTTATTTTTCTGTTGTCATCTCCAGTCAAAACATCTGGTAAGTGAAACTGTGTAATCTTTTATACATTATTAAATAATTTTTTTAAATATATTTTTATTTAATGTTTTACCATATTTGCTTGTTAAAATGATAAGAATTCATGTAATGCATGTTTAATAGTAACCCATTAACCGCCAAACTACAAGGATTGATTCTTTTCTCATGAAAATAATAACAAATACTAAATTAAGCATTTATAACATAAATTTATATTGAAACTAAAAGAAATGCTCTTACCTGTGGAAAAAGCGAGTGTTGCGTTCACACAACTTCAGCGGAATAAGGCTACGGATGTTTAGTGAGTAGGATTGTACTCGTGCGATGTTTCCTTTGAGTGGAGCACTGGATTACTTTTTAGCTGTATAACGTTTTATAAATCTACAAATCACTTTACTTGTAATTAATTTAATATTAAAATATACCTTATATTTTTTTTGACAAATACAGATTATTTCAATTGAAAGATTCAATCATGAAAAGCTTTACTACAATCATGATGTAAAGCTACATTACATACTTTGCATCTATAAACAGTCTGACTATGGCACTCTTTACAACGAAGTCTTTTGCTATCATTGGACTTTATGATAAAATGTCTACCATCTCCATGCAATGGTTTTTGAATGCTGAATTTACTAGGTCTTCCTGTTGCTGATCTATTTCTGGCTAATTCTACACTCTCATTAGGAGTTTGCAAAAGGAATAATGCAATCTCTCCTCTGAAATCTAAAAGAGAGTTTTTATTTCTAGTAGTAGAAAGTCGTGATATTTTCCATGCATTTATCAAGGCTGCATCAATGTAATTAGTAAATATTGGCCATCACCATTTTTTGCCACAAACTCCTATTCTGTAATTGGCTACTAAATTGTCACATAAATTGACTCTGCCTATTTTGGCATTGTATTGTTCAATAAGATGAGGCTGAGATATAAAAACCTTTTTCTTTTGCGTTTTTGAATTATGGGAAACATTTTTTATAGGCTGAATGTTTCCAAATGTTGAACCAACAGTTACAACTGAATTGTTGTTCCATCGGACAAAAATTATTTTGTTTTTCTCTTCATACTGGAAATCATAATAACCCCTATCTTTCTTACTGACATATTTCACAGTTTCTAGTGGGCACATTTGTATGCAGTTTTCCTGAATTGCTCCTGTAGCACTGAAATCTTTATTTTTTAGATGACAGAGAAGCTGAAATGATGTATCAAAATAAATAGCATGATTTGTGGGAGGTTCAACAACACTGAGCTAATTTATTACCACACTTCTTCCAAGCCCAAATTCTTCATATTCTGGTAATTTTGAAGCTGTCAACTTACCTGAATAAATATCAAAATGAAACACATATCCATCAGATGACACCAGAGTCTATGCTTTGTATCCAAATTTTATAGGTTTCCCTTTTAAAAACATCTTTGCTGAATGTTTGCCTCGATAAGGAATCATTTGCTCGTCAATACTCAGATCGTAGGAAAATATACCAAATTGTTAGATTTTTTTATTTAGTAAGTTTAGATACGGTCTCACCTTATATAATTTATCAGTATTGTCAGTTTGACTATTGTCTGCTAGATGCAAATTCTGCTTCATATTCCTGTACTGCAAACGTGACATTGATTCTCGTACGATAGGAACCGAAATGTCCTTATCAAGAGACCAATACATTTCTTATTGAGGCAAAGAATGTTATCCCGTAAGCAATAATATTTCAATACGTCTTCTCATATAGGCTTCAGATGCAATAAATTCTGGGCAATTTTTTTTGCTGAGCGTATATATTTGTCTGTTCAACAAGAAGAAAGTAAATGTCTGAACCAAAAAGAAAATCAAAAATCTCTCCACTAGTTTTACCTTCTGTTTTGTCTTTAATACACTGTTGTGCAAAACTTAAGCAACAGCAGGGTTTTTTGCCATAACTCCACAAGAAATCAACTGAGAGACATGAAATGCAGAAATGAAGGAGAGTATTATGTACGTAAAGGATGACGAAAGCATCGGAGCTGAAAAAGGAATACAGTGCATACAGTATGGAATCAAACAAAAACAAGTTTTATTGAACGCATAGTATCGTGACTCATGATTGTCTATCCAAAAGGAAGAACAACAAGCAGATGTTCCTTAATATGGGATATACCCTCCCCTCACTGCAATGGTTGCTTCGCACCATCTCCGCATGCTCAAAACCAGCTAGTGCAACATTTCTTGCGGTAGGAGTGCCCATTCCTCAATCAGCATTTGTTTGAGTTGTTGGTTGTTCTCCAGAGAATGTAAGCGTGCTGCAATGCGTCTCCCCAAAGCATCCCACACATGTTCTATGGGATTTAAATCTGGGGAGTACGCTGGCCAATCCATTCGAGTGATATTTTCACTTTCCAGTAGCTCCTCAACAGCAAGAGTCCGATGTGGCCGTGCATTGTCATCCATAAAAATTAAGTCTGGGTCAATGGCACCTCGGAACAGACGCTCGGTGAAGGAGTACCTCCTCACAATAGCGATCCCCGGTTACAGACCTTCTGTCGAAAACGTGGAGCTCAGTTCGCCCGTTCAGCATAATGCCTCCCCAGACAACAACTCTAGGACCACTGTTATGGTGTCTTTCCTTGATGTTACTGGGATAAAACCGGGTCCAGACCTCTCTCCAAATCAAAACGCTTTGAGAATCGCTTCTGGTACTGAACAAAAGAGGACATGACTCCATTGATCAGTTGTTCAGATTTGTGCTCTCTGCACCACTGTAAACGGTGGCATCGGTGGCCAACTTTCAACGGGAGGCAGCGTTCAGGACGGTGGGCGAATAGGCCCCCTTTGTGAAGGCATCTGGCCACAAAAAACCGCGACACTTGTCGCCCCGTTGCTGTACAGACTTGCTGAGCACTGGGGCTTGCTGACTGCTGTCAGCCTCGTTTTGCCTGCAGGATGATATATCGATCATCCGCTGCAGATGTCATCCTCGGGCGGCCACCACCAACCTTTGTAATAGCTGTACCTGTGGTTTGGAACACTTTCCAAGCACGCGAAACGACACTTTTCTTGATTCCGAACTCTGCAGCTACACTGATGACAGTATGCCCCTCCTCCAGCTTTCCAATCATTCTTCCATGTGTGAAGTCATCCAGGTGATTTCTTCTAGCCATATTTCATGAACTGACTCACTGGCACTAGCAACGAATATGTTGAATTGCTTCTCCGTCCTTCCTTTTATTCTACTGTTGAGCTGCGCACGCCGACATCACGCGATTTGTGTACGCTCACGTCGCCTCTGATGTTTCGTTCCTGATATTTGCATACGCATGACGTTTCTACTGACTTACGTGTTCATTGTACTGATCTCCAGACCTCCTTTTCTGCAATTTTATGGCTATCTGCTAAATTTTTACATTGTTGCTTAAGTTTTGCATACCAGTGTAGTTTCTCTTCTATCTCTTTCTTTGTTTTCTTCCTGAGACATAACTGGTGCTTCCTTTTTTATCCATTTCAAGTGTTCAGTTTTCTGACTTTTAAACTTTTTTGTATGATTACCACTGCTTTTAGAAGGCTGAAACTTACTTCTTAAGTGAATTTCAACTTCACCAGCTGTATCATGTGGTAAAATATCATTATCATTATTTAAAATATAGTCATTCCCTTCTTCTTCATCATGAGCTTCTGCAATTTTGGGGGGAACAACAACAATATCAGTTTCATTCTAGTCATTATTAACATTATCATCATCATCTGTTTCTTCATCAAAAAATCTTTGAAGGGCTTATTCTAATATAAGACACCTTGTTCTAGGCATTTTTAAAGCAGCCAGAACATGAACCAGAGCATCCAAAGAAATGAGTAAGAAAGGAGATTTCTCATTCACATTGTGTCAGCACACCTGTTTTCTCTTCCTTCCCAACACAAACATAAACAATTGATTGATGTATTGTTCTGATAAATGGTGACCTTGACTAAAAATTTTGCTTAAGGTATGAGATTAATTATTATAAACAAAATGATTGTTGAAGGCAATTACTTTTTACAGAAATAATCTTCATAATATTGCCTACTCAAAATCATCTGTTGATATAAAATATCTTAGGTAGTTATTTTGACCGTTGTGTCAACGCAACACCACCCGCTAATGGATTAAAAGAAATGTAGTCATTCTTTTTGAATTAATAAAAAAAGGAAATTGAACTTTAAAGCTTTTCAGTATTGTTAGCAGCATGGATGTATCAGACTTCGAAATTACTCAAGAAAATGTGGTACTTTGTTTGGTAAATGCCAAAATATTTATTTGATTTTTCATTGTTTCGATTTTTAAATGATCTGCATTTAAAGTGTTATATTCAAGAAACAAATGGTGGCAGAACTCATGGTCGAATTCAAAAACAGACACGTTAAGTATAATAATGTTTGCCCCTCCTTTCTTTTACATATTTCATGTAAAAAAAAATAAGTAATCAATCCTTCCCCTTGAAATTTCTGATTTTGCTGAGCCCCCCAACCTCGATTCTTGTACAAAACAAAATTCTTAAAACTTTTTTTTAATAAATGCCTTATTTGTTATTTTGAAGTAATAATACAAAAAATAATAATTCAGGCATCTAGGCTAACCATTTAATATATCCATATTTACCAAAACAATGTTGATTATTGTAATTTAGCTTTTAATCTTTTTCAGTCTTTCAAGTTATTTCATGTTATTTTAATGTTATTCCCATCATTTAATGTAGTTTCTTCCTTCTAAATTTTTTTTATTATTAATTAATAATACTTTCAAATTTCAGTCAATTTTCTCTGCCATAATTGTGAAACAGTCTATCAGTATCATGACATAGCGTCACAAACTTAAGTACTCATATTTACTAGTGAATGCTGCTAAATGAATGTAAAATATGTGAATTTATTTTAAAATATTATTAAATAGTTTTCTTTCTTTCCTTTAGGTGTAAAGTGTCTGCAAAAAGACATTTGTTAATCCAGATTGAGCCGATTCTAGTCTCAATCCTCAGTGGAGTCCATGATTGCAACATATTAAAGGAGTTCCTAACATGGCACAGTGCACATTTTGCTCCCAAAATATCATGCATAGTAACATGGAAAGGACAGAAGTCGCAAGCCATGTAAACTGGGTGAAGCATAAGAAAACCATTTTTATGATGAACTCTGAAAATTTTTTTTTATTTTTAAAAAATTTTCTGTATGGACAAAAACAGCTCTGAAGCACAGCAGTCTCCGCTCATCAAATTTAATCTCCTTCATAACTAAAGATAAAGTTTTAGCTGCAAAATTACTGTGGGTTATGAAACTTGTTTGTTTACATGTTTCTCTTGCTAGCAGAAAATACACAGTCAAGTCACATTAATGTGACCATCTGTCAAAAGCCAGAATAACCATCTTTCGCAGAGCGGACTGCTGCGAGACGTGCAGGAAGAGAGTCACATAGGTCCCTGAAGGTGTTCTCTGGGATGTTGAGCCATGCCGACTCTAATGCCGTGGCCAGCTGCGCTAGATTACGCGGTTGAGGATCCATGGCGCGAACAACTCGATCGAGATGGTCCCACAGATGCTCGATTGGGTTTAAGTCAGGTGAGTTTGCTGGCCAGGGGAGGACGGTAAACTCATCCTGGTGCTCTTCGAACCACGCACGTACACTGGCAGCTGTATGGCACCTCGCATTGTCCTGCTGGAAGATGCCATCATCCTGAGGAAAAACAATGCGCATGTAGGGGTGAACATGGTCCGCAAGGACAGATGCGTACTTGTATTGATCCATTGTGCCTTCCACAATGATCAGTGAACCTAGAGAATGCCAGGAAAACATTCCCCAGACCATAATGCTCCCGCCTCCAGCTTGGACCGTTCCGGCAATGGTTGCAGGGTGGTTCCTTTCAGAGGTTTCACGCCTTATACGCCAACGTCCATCTGTCCGATGGAGCATAAAACGCGATTCATCCGAAAACGCAACCTGTCGCCACTCAGTGGACGTCCAGCTGCTGTACTGGCGTGCAAATTCTAGCCTTCGCCGTCGATGAACAGCAGTCAGCATAGGTGCACGAACCAGGCGTCTGCTTCGGAGGCCCAGACGCAGCAATGTTCGCTGAATAGTACTTTGGGAGACACTTTTGGTAGCCCCTTGGTTCATTTTGGTGGTCAGTTGCTCAACGGTAGCCCGTCTATCTGCCCGAACGCATCTCCGCAACCGTCGTTCGCCTCTGTCATCTATGGCCCGTGGTGCACCACATTTGCCACGTCGCTGATTTTGGACAGTCCCATTTTGCCATGCACGGTACACTTTTACCACGGCGGCACGCGAACAGTTCACAAACTCAGCCGTTTCGGAAATGCTTCCACCCTTGGCCCGAAAGCCAATGATCATGCCCTTTTGGAAGTCGGATAAATCGCTTCGTTTCTGCATTACGCCAACGATTGAAATGTTTTCCGAAGCCCTCACACACCCTTTATATACGCTCAACTGCACTGTGCTGCCACCTGCCTTCTGTGATTGGTTATTTAACTCTGACATGGAAAGTACGTGGTGGTCACATTAATGTGACTGGACTGTGTATTTGATGATAGCAA
This sequence comes from Stegodyphus mimosarum, assembly GCA_000611955.2. Classification (NCBI taxonomy): domain Eukaryota; kingdom Metazoa; phylum Arthropoda; class Arachnida; order Araneae; family Eresidae; genus Stegodyphus; species Stegodyphus mimosarum. The sequence continues at coordinate 27,075 of KK122288.1, forward strand.
TAAATCTAAAGCTATGAATCTGGGATGCACAAAAATGTCATATTTGGTGTCATTTGGTTTATCTCCATACTTAAAAAAGATGCTCATTTCTGATCTTAAGAACACCGAATTCATAATATGCTTTGATGAAGTTTTAAATAGAAATGTCTAGAGAGGTCAAATGGACTTTTTTGTTAGGTTTGGCAGTAATGTGAGGAATGAAATGAGCACAAGATACCTCACATCATTTTTTTGAGAGCATGCTACTGCCAGTGACCTTGTGAGAAGTTTTTTTTTATTATTATTATTTAAGAATCTTAGAACAAGATAAAAAGGAACTGCTCCAGGTATCCTTGGAAGGATCAAATGTCAATCTTAAATTCCTGAGAGATTTGAAGGAAAAATTAGCAAATAATAATGACTGTCATACATTCAGTACTGGGTCCTGTAGTTTGTATGTCATTTACAGTGCCTTTAAAGATGTGCATAGAGTATTGAAAGATAGTTCTGCTTGGGAAGCAGACTACGTTGCCATCACTAACTGTGTTACTTTTCCTCTAAAATTTTGTAAAGTAGGATGGTATGAAAACATATCTTCTGCTGAGAGAGCTACTGATATTTTTCTTAGTGTGAGAAAGTATGTAGAATCATCCGAACTGCCAAAGACTGAGAGAAGCTGTTAAAGATAAGCTTCTTTTGGAATATATATATATATATTTTCCTTTCCTCTTCTTTTTTTTTTTTTTTTTTTTTTTTTATTCTGTTACGGAAGTTGAACATCCATTTCTAAAATTATTTCAGACATCTGATCCTATGTGCCCATTTCTCTACACAGCTTTCCATAGTATGCTCAATCGGCATCTCAAAATTTGTCAAAAGAAATTTTACTGTGATAGGCAAAATCTCCTGAAAAATTGCTAAAAACAGATATTTTGGATCAAAGCTATTTATTGTAATGCTGCAGATATAGATATGGGTATGCTTCTGGTGTGAGTTCAGCTATAAGTAAAGTGTCTGATCTAAAGAAAAAAGAATTCAGAACTCAGTGCCAAGGGTTTTGGATCAAAAATAGTTGAAAGATGCTCATTTAAATATAGCTTGGTCAAATACTTTCTTCATTAGATCCTAAGCTCATTATGTCTAAATAATTTTTATTTGAGAGAAGAATGGAGAGGGTACTGCATATACAGTATGAAATTGAATGGGTAAATTCTGCAGTTGCAGGTAAATAAAAAGTGCAGTTTATTTCTTTGAAGGCTGGTGGTTACCTGCAATAACCACCTGTTCTATTGAACGTCTTACTCACTTGTTCGAGTGGTTTTCAAGACTGACCATTTCTGAAGTTCTCTTGTAGCTCACTAGATGGCAATCAAGAAACATAAGCCAGTAAGTAGTTGATGCAGCATAAAAAGGGGGGAGCAAATAATAAGGCCATAAGTAATGTCTAAAAGGCTATAAGTAGTTGATGCAGCAATTCGTCTTCAAGAAAATAAGCATCAGCCATCGAAGACAACATCACAACGATGTGCACTCTGCAGCACCAAGAAAAAGCCTGTAAGAACAGTATGGGAATGCAGCACATGCTTGAAAAAGAAAAACTGTTTCCATGAGTACCAGAGAGACTGATTTGTAGGGATTTATTCTGTGGGCGGTGGTCACTGACACTAACCACCAGAAGTGGTCATTTTTTTCATGCGTCTTGGACAAAATGTGTGTAATTGTCACAAATAATTTCATTGTAACACCTGATATAGTAAATAAAACAAGAGTTTTGCTGAAAAAGTTAATTCCTCTCAAAGAGTTAAAGAATTGTTATTCAGAAGTAAGAGTGTTTGGAAAGACTTCTGTAGACTATGCTGCAGTGTGCTTGATCACTTTTATGAGGACTTCATTTTGAAGAGTTCTGGAGTGTTGTAAAACTAGTTCTAATTTTATCACATTGCAGTGCCATAGTAGAAAATTGTTTCTCAGTTAATAAACATATGTTAGTAGAAAACCTTCAGGAAAAATTTTTAATAGGAATGCAAACTATTTATGATGCCAGTTGTGGTGAATATTAATATAACTCCTGATATGTTATCTGTTTGTGGTGCATATTATCAAACACTCAAAGAGAAAAAGGCTATGTGATAGCAAAGAAAAGAAAGAAAGAAAAATTATTGCACAAAAGTAAAGTACAGATTAAAATTTTGGAGTCATAAAAACAAAAGTTAAGCAGAGATATTTGTTGAATTGACTCACAAATCGTAGAATTAAAACAACAAATCTAGTTTTGTGTTAATTTTTTATTCATATTTTTCTATTAGTGTTTTACATATTCTAAATGCCTTTTTTTCCCTTCAATTCTGATCAAAAATTGCATTTAACTAAGTATTTGTATTTGGTCATGCTCAAAAGTTGAAGTCAACAAAAGTCTGTGTACTTTTTTAAAAAATTTGCTTTTTTGACCTCTCAGAATTTTGCAACTATCGTTATATTACAGAGATGATTGTTTGGCAGTTATATATTATTTAATAGACTAGTTATAACAGCTCCCCCTTTGCTATTTTATAAACAGTAACTTTCATTCTAGATTTTATTTGTTATACTTTTTTAAATGATAAAGCTGTCATTTATGATATAATTTTATCAAAATTAGTGATGAAAAAATCCAGTATTTAGAAGTTTACACATTGCACTGAAAAATAAATGAATTTCATTTCTGATTTTGTTATTACTTAGAAAGAATGTATTGTAAGTATTTAATTTCTTTTGTAAATGTATGTTTTTATGCAAGTAAGATTAGCTTTTGAAAGTTATTGAAGAGAACAATTCCTATTATAGTTATAATAGTAATACTTTTGGGGATTCAAAAGTAAGTTCTTTTTTAAATGAAAGTTTCGTGTAATTGGCAAAATTTTGTATTTTCAAATAGCACCGTAATTAATTTAGCCTTACCACAGCTGGAGTCAGGGAATTTCATTCTCCTGTTAGACTGACAACCCTGATACGTAGATATGCATACCTATGTGAATGTTGTACATATATGAAATATGTATATCAGTTAGTGTCCATAAACTTCTACCCCAAGTATCTTGGACTGACTCTGGATGCAGAGTTGAGATTCTCTAAACACCTTGAACATGTTTCAATAAAAGCACTGAAAAAGCTAAACATCTTTAAAAGACTTTGTGGTGCTTCTTGGGGATCAAGACCAAAAACCCTCAAGAATATTTACACTTCCATCGTCAGGCCTGTTCTCGAATACGCAGCACCCATATGAGCATCGGCAAGGCCTACTGTTAAAGAAAAGATCGACGTTGTTCAATACAGGGCCTCTAAAATCATCACTGGAGCTGTTTCATCAAAGAATAGCATCAAAATTGAAAAGGGATGTGGCCTCACCCCCTTGGAGAGCAGAAGAAAATTAATAACAATTAAATTTACCAACAAAATACAAACCCTGGCTGAACATCATATCTCAACTAAGCTGAACAATATCTCAAGTAGAACCTTCAGGGCATGGAGTGAAAATTGCAGGCTTAAGAGATCCTCAACCCTCCAACATGACCAAGATATCAGAAATGACATCAACCTCAAATATGAGACTCTAAAAATTTCCAAAGAGCCTTACAACATCCTGTGCCCTCTTCCCCAAACAAAAATTTATTTAAATCTCTTACAGCCTTGTACCAAGAAAGATCCCACCACAATAATCAAAGAAAAAGGCGACCATACCATTGAGGAACTCACGACCTCAACTCAAGATCTGATGATCGCGTACACAGACGGCTCTTCTGACTCCAGTCTGGACAGAGGAGGAGCGGGAGTCTTTGTCATCGGACCAGACGGAGTGCAGAAATGCCACAGTATTCCTGTTGGGGAAATCACCTCCAACTTTACATGCGAGCTCGTCGCCATCAAAAGTGCTCTAGAGATTTATCTTTTAAAAGAGGACCAGAGTTCTAAGGGCATCATCTTCTCTGACTGCAGATCAGCATTGTAAGCGATCCAGAAGGGCAAATGTCAACTCACTCATCAGATCATTGAGCTTACAAACAAAATCATTGCTGCCCAAAGATCCTGCATCTTACAATGGATACCGGCTCATGTAAATATTTTCGGTAATGAGAAGGCCGATGAGCCTGCAAAAGCATCCCGTAATTCTCCTCAGCCATCCAACTGCCTAACCCTCGTTGATGCCAATGCAGTTGCTAGTCGAAGACTAATCGGTCAAGTTAAGGGAAACTCCACCCCGGAATTGAACTGTGACAGAGCCATATTGACTATCATAACCAGACTCAGGACAAATCACTTAAAGGGAGGAGGATTTCTGCAGACGAACAGCATAGTTACACCAACATTTGTCCTCATTGCCCAAATATCATCCCACTGTCTCGCCATCACATCTTCAGCTGCCCAGCAATCCAGGCCAAACTATTTGGCATCGGCATTGAAGACCCAGTGGACCTACTTTATACTGATAGAGCTGCCGAAGTTGCAAAAGTTGTCTTCAACAGCTTCGGAGCTATATAATTGCACATCATCATCAAACATCTTATACATATTACATAATTATTTGCATATTTTTTGGTCATATATAAAGTTATTACCTAAATTTTTATCTGCATAGTCTTATATATGAATTTGTATTTTTAAAGGCATGGGTTCGTCATTGCTGTGACAACTATTGACAATATTGGGGCAGGATTTATTCAGCCAGGAAGAGGGTTTGTTGTGTATCCAGTGAAGTACAAAGCTATTGTCTTTCGTCCTTTTAAAGGTGAAGTTCTAGATGCAGTTGTCACGCAAGTGAACAAGGTTTCATAGTTTTACTATTGTTTGCTCCCTCCCTTTTTTTTAATTCTCAACTATAAAACATAGTGTCATATTCTGATGTGATTACTATAATTTTAGGTTGGACTTTTCACTGAAATTGGACCTTTATCTTGCTTCATATCAAGACATGTAAGTATTTACTTAATATTTATTATCATAAAGTAAGAAATAAGAAGATGCATATTTTATGGCCAATATTAAAATTAACATTTAAAATGCTTTACAAAAATTGCTCTACTGACCCATTTATTGATAATCAAGAGCTGTTACTTTATTTATGTTTCATAAATTCTTAGAATGAATCTACTAAGCAAAATAGTAAGAATTATGGATAGAAGAGAAAACTATTCGTGTAATTCTATGGATAAGGTAATTTCATCCTAATTGGAAAAGGAATGACTTGTTGTTCATGTTAAATTTTCACCTAAAAATCTAACATGTATACAGGCTCATAATGGATTGAATACACAAGTCGTCAAAAAGTTAATAAAATTTATTCTTTTCACAATAAATAAAACAAAATGCTGAAATATTTCCTCAGAGATATTCGTACAGTATCACAATATCTCAAACTTTAAACAGAACTCGATTCAAAACAGAGAAACTAATTCTCTCTCACAGTGAAAAGTAATCAAACAGTTCACTTAAAACAGCTACAACTACAACTGTGTTTTAATTCGGCTTTTATAAGTTTTTTAATTATTCACTAGAATATTCTGGTAAAACCTCGATTTTTATGGATGGCAATTGCAATTACGAGATTTTTTTTATTAAATATTAAATGCACGTACTCATTTATTTTTACTTTTCTGACATAGCTTTCTCTTCAAAAATTGGCTTTCAAATGCAGTCTTGGTTTATATTCAGAAATATATAGTATTTAAAAATTAATTTTTTAAGTTTTAATAAATATAGCTGTGTAATATTTTTGTTAGTCAGCTTTGTATAAAAAAATTGTTTGGAAATGAAAATAAATGTAGAATATATCTTCTGACAAATTAACCTATCTTTTGACCTCCAACAAACTCGAATAAAATCCAGTTTTAGGCATTAATGGTCAGTTCTATGGGAACTAGAGATATTGAAAAATCAATAGCTCTGAAAATCACTTTTGCGTATATATTAAATTTCTGTGATAAGTTTTACAGATAAGCAGCACAACATAAAATTAAATGCAGTGAAACTTTGCAGTTCTTTTTTAGTAGAAAAGGTAAAAATCATTTGTTATATTATGTTACATTCCTAAGAAAGCAAAGTGTTAAACTACTTCAGCTTAGTTAGCTATCAGCTGCTCAATTTTACTATATTGTACAAAATCTGAGATCTGGACTCATCAGGATCATTAGTTCAAACCTAGTAAAGTGAGATGCATAAATTATAAAATTTAAAATATGAAATAGTTGTTGGTACTGTTCTGTTATCAGAACCGGGATCAGAAATGTAAGTACGTATGCATGTATTTATATAAATATGAATGTATGTGTGTGTATACATATATCCATATATGCACATACATACAGACACACGTTCATACATTTCTGAATCTGATCCCAATTACAGAACAGGTTAGGTTAGGTTAGGTTATTCAATTATGGCAAAGCACACGAGGGCTATCTGCCTAAAGGGAGGGATGCCTTCGTGGAGGACTTTCTAAGGGAAACTGGCTCGTATACACATTACACATGGGGAAAACGCCCATGCAGCCAGCCTGTTCGCAGGATTCGAACCTCGGACCGAACTACCAGTGTTCAGCGGCTTTACCGCTCTGCCGCTGGTGGGCTCCAATAAAGAACAGTACTTAGTTGTTTATGAAATAAAAAGGCATTTATGACCTTACAAAAAAGTATATATATATATATTTACTTATTTGCTTTATTAAACATTTCTTCAATATGATTTCTTTAAGTTGCTTCTATTTTGTATGCTAATACTTTCTCTTTATATACAGACATAATTTCTTACTCAGTTACAAATATTCATTGTTCACGTCCTGCAAATGGTATGTCAAGTATTCCCACTGAATCATCAATCGAATTTTTTTTCACTCTGAGAAACCTCTCTGTCACTTTCTTCACTATCGTTAGCAGTAACCATACTACAGGTTTCGCCATCTATTAGTTGACTGTTGATTGGGGTGTTGTCATCGCAATGAAAGTCTTCTATTTTATCATCTTCATTTATTATCACTTCATTTTCCGCAAATTCCATTAATTGGAAAACTTTGCTTTTTGTTTGTGTTATTAAATTTTCAAATTTGCAGTTTTCATTATAAAGCTTAACTAGTGTTCACTATACATTATTGGTATTGTATCATAAGATTGGTGACTAGAGACGTATTGTTCCACTAATTTTTTATTGCTTCTATCCCATGATGAGGAAGTTAGGAAATTAACTAAATTACATTAGCTATTTATTTTACTTATGTCTGTTTCCCCATTTATGCTATACTCATTTATGCTTATCTGAATTTTAAAAAAATGTAAATTTCTGTATATACTTAAAGCTAATCTCAACAACAGATCAGTTATTTTTAATAAAAACAGCACTAAATGCAGGCTTTTGATCAATGAATATGATTTATAAAATCTATTTTTCACATATGGGAACAAATTTCTGTTGAATTTCACTATGTCAGTAATCTAACACTTGGCAACACAACTAGCTGAAGTCTCTAATCTTCAGCTTAATGTCAACATGAACACTTACCATGCTATTGATAATCAGTTACTGATATTTAAAACAAATTATTTTAGACATTGCTGTGTGAGTCATTTTTCAAGCTCTCGTGAGTCAGGGATATATCTTATTCAGTAGGTGTAAAATCAGTAACGAACTTTGTTAGAATATTTCTATTTGAGATATATGCCAAACAGAAAGTGGCCATGAAGCCAAATCATTGATCATTCAGATTAATTCTAATAAATAGTTGTGCTTCTTCAACATGCAGGTGTTTTGCAACATGGACTGCTGAAGTAAAATTAAAAATTCTACCACATGCTTTATTATGAAAAAAATTTCTCCTGTGCATGCACAAAGCATTAAGCGTATGCTAAGTGAGATGCTACTTTTGGAATCTAATTCTTTCCCCTTTTCACACACACACATGAAAAAAAATAATAATAATAACTGGTGGTTTATAAATTAAATCATTCAGGATTTCTGACTTTGTGCTGTAGTTGTTTTCTTTTATTTCTAATATCGATTAAAAAACTCATTTGTGTTTCAGAACTTTGCTAATAGTTACTGTATTATAATAACTAATGACTGGCTGCTTTTATGTTTCCATTTTATAATTTTTGTGATATTTATTAATTTCATCTTCCTAGTCTATTCCATCCGACATGCAGTTTGACCCCAACTCCAATCCACCATGCTATAGGACAGAAGATGAGGTATGCATTCTGTTTATTAATCTTTTGAGTTATTCTAGGAGACAGGAATATGTTTCTTTTAGCTTTAACATATCTCTGTGAGATCACCAAATCTCCCAGTTTTTAATTTTTAGCTTTTAATGCGGAAAATGCTTTTAAGCAATAAATGAAATTTATTGAATTAATGAAACATGGATTGGTGGGAAATTCCATTTTCCCACCTCTAATGATTTTCAGAGTAATTTTTCTTAAATTTCATTTCATCTTAATTTTATTTTTTCTTATTATGTTTTATTTATCTCTTTCTTATTAAATTTAATTACATCTAAGTTGTCTTTATCTACTGTAGACATTTGTAGATTTTTATGTGAAGACTCCAGCAATGTTTAATCAGTTAATATCCGTATTGAATTTAATTTTACTTCAATATATGGTGCATTACTAAGAGTATCCACACAAATACTATGTATATTAATTATTATTTTTTATTTTTATCATATTTAAAAGTACTTTGACAAATATAAGCTCACTCGGGATTTTCTCAGTTTAAAAGTATAAGAAAATTAAAAAATTGAATAAGCCAAAGAATATAAAATTTAGAATATCTATTTATTTTACATCAGAATTAAGTTACAAATACTTCAATAACATGAACCATATATTATAAAGTGAATCAAAGTCAGTTTGGAGTTCTTTTGAAATGGTAGTGTTGCACTGCATGGCAACCACCCAGTTGTTAACATTACAAAATTTGTAGTTTTGCTTTAATGTATGTTATGAAAATACAAAATTAATCATATATGTGTTATCAAAATTATACACTGAACACATTTTTAAGGTGATAATAAACTGTAATTTATAAACTTGGTGTTTGCATTCTCCATTGAAATAGACTAGTGATTTTCATTTTAAGTGTAAAATTTATGTATATATTTTCTATAAATTTAAAATTTTTATTTGTCCTTTTGTTTAAAGGTTACATGTTAGGAGGGGCATTGCCTTAAGGCATGCGACACATGCCTGTAAATTTCAAACCAAGGAAAAAAATTATTAGTTAACTCTATCATATAATAAAATCTGTATTAACTACTATTCAATAGCTATAGACTGAATCATTGATTATAGAATCAGATATTCTAAACAAAAATAAGTTGTGAGCTGTTGTTTCTTAAATCCTTCTACCCAACCCTCCTCGTAAAAGAATTGTGCATATTGAAGAACATCAGCATTAAGTCAATGAAATATTTACAACATGCAAAGCGAATGTCTTTCTTCCCCTCCTTTCCTCCCACAATGTAAGGAATTGAACAAAATTTGTGCTCTAGCATGCAGTCATAACTACAAGGAGAGAATATTCATTGTTTACCATTGAATTTAGAGAATTTTTTTACTATTTTTCGAATGCTAGAGGTGATTTTTCAGTTTCGAGGTTTGCATTAATTTCAAGCATTTAATTTAAGACTTAATTATTATTTCTTTCATTATTTCGTATGCTAATGTATCAAACTATAAAACTATGAGGAATGTCTTTGCCAGAAATGTGAACAACATGCATAATTCAAGGAAATTAGCTGCTTAGTAGTTATTATATATTAAAGATGGAATTTTCTCCTTGTTTTTTTTTTTTTTTTTTTTTTTTTTTTTTTTTTTTTTTTTTTTTTAACCAAATAATTCCTTGGGCTAAGGATGAAATAACCAAATTCCTATTATCAATGACAAAATATTTTAACAGATACCAGATACTGCACAGACATTCTTTCCTTGAAGACTTTATCCCCTTTCTAAAAGACTTGACTAGAGAGTGTCAGCATCAGAAAATTTCACCATGGTCTGCTTTGTGTGTGCTTTTCAGTCTCAGAAGTTGTGGCAGGGAAAAAATGAATAAGTGATTTTCGAATCAGAAGCCACAAATTTTGACTCACACGTATGCACTAACTTCACAGCTACAGAGAAGAGAATGATTATCATTTTGTTCACTTAGTGAAATTAATCATTGCATTTTAACTATGCCAGTCATAATGATTTTTTACTTTATCACAGTATAATGAATATTTCATTTAAGTCTCATTTATTTTTTATTTCTGGCCTTCTTGAAATTTCTATAAAATGTTTTAAAGTTGTAATAGTTGTTTTCAAAAATTATTTTAAGATTGACTCAAAATAGAATGTAGGGTGCGAAATAAAATCTAATTTTAAAATTATTTAGCCTTTGTCCTTTCTTTCAGAAAAACAAAATAATCAAAAACCTTGTCCTTTTTTTAAGTAATTAATCTTCCAAACATACAGATAAAAATTAAGAATTTGTAAGACATTTCCATGCTGTTCGATATGAAAAAAATAGCTGGTTAGCTGGCTGTGGAGTTGAAGATTGGCCTTGTCTTCTGTTTTGCATTGATGAAGCAGGTATGTGGACTACAGATTTAGTAATTTGAATGTATTATCAATCTCCTTCTATGATAATACATTCAAATTACTACATCTGTCAAGACATAAAAATCTCTGTTATATTAAAGCAAGTTTACAACTTTCCACATTTGAACAATTAAAAGATATCTCCAGTTAAAGCAACTGAAGAAATATCTGTAAAGCTTCAAAATGAGGCCTAAAGCACTATGTGAGTATATTTTCAAAACTGCGAAAGAATTTGAATTAAAATTTATTAGACAGGCCTATGGATTAGCAATTACCTATGATGCCTACATGGAGCAGCAGTTATAGCAGAACAAGTAACTGTGATGCACAAAAGGTGGTATGTTTTAAATTTGGTTTCATAACAATCTACGTGTACCATTAGAGAGTGCTGCATGGTTTTTAAAACATTAACTGATGGGGCTGCTTTCCCCCCCTTCCAATGTCCACAAAGGGAACTTTTGTATTAAAACAGTTCATAAAGAAAAAGTTACCTGATAGCATCAGTAATACCACTTTTCCATGTAAGTACATTTATTGAAATATCCTATTTAAAAACAACTATAAAGTTGGAAATATACAAGGTCGAGATATACAAGGTGTAAAAATAATCATTGAAAATCATTTTCCAGCACAGTGGAACCAAACAAAAAAATCCGACCGAGAGAGTATCAGTCCCGAACAAAACTTGCTTCTTCGCTGAGAACCTCTTTCTCTCCGTTGCCACTCCACCATA
>KK122288.1:45920-73116 GCA_000611955.2 Stegodyphus mimosarum
TAAATTCAATTATATTAGAATAATTTTCCAATTATCTGGGACGAAAATCGAAACAGAATCAACTTCATAATAACTTTATTTAGAATATGTTATTCACTTACTCTGACGAGTAAAACGAAAGTACTTAGAACACTGGCGTATTCCTTACTTTGACAAGTAAAACGAAATTACTTTCAAATACTGACGTATTTATTACTTTGGCAAGTAACCAAAACTAATATTCCATGACGGAAAGCAATAATTCCATTCTAGTAATTCTGAACTAATTTTCGCCCAAATAATTATTATCGCTTAAATACGTGGGAGCATGCATTTACAAAATAAGTAGAGCTCTCACCTGCTTTATGATGGTTCGATGCTTTTCGGCTGCGCCAGTAATACCACTTTTCCATTTAAGTACATTTATTGAAATATCCTATTTGAAAACAACTATAAAGTTGGAAATATACAAGGTCGAGTAAAAATAATCATTGAAAATCATTTTCCAGCACAGTGGAACCAAACAAAAAAATCCGACTGAGAGAGTATCAGTCCCGAACAAAACTTGCTTCTTCGCTGAGAACCTCTTTCTCTCCGTTGCCACTCCATAGCAACTAAACTTTCCCCTTTTTTTTTTTTTAACTGGCTGTACCATTAGAGAGTGCTGCATGGTTTTTAAAACATTAACTGATGGGGCTGCTTTCCCCCCCTTCCAATGTCCACAAAGGGAACTTTTGTATTAAAACAGTTCATAAAGAAAAAGTTACCTGATAGCATCTACAAGATGAAACTTTTGCTCAAGAATTTTTTTTAACACATACATGGAATGAAAAAGGAATTGGTTATGTTTCTGAAAACTATTATAGAGGACTGCTGTGATTGGGATACCTTTATGTGTATCTTCAAGTGCATGGTTCATTAAATTTTTGGCTGAATGTAAGAATCCTTTTCTCCTAGAATTGTTTTCAATGATATTTTATCATTCCAGTATATTTTTTGAGATTTTACAAAAGAAAACCATTGATATTGTTTACTGGGGAAAAATTCTCAAAATTTCCATATGTGCTTATATCACAGAGAAATGATTTTGAAGCAGTATGAGAAGATGCCAGCACCTAAGAGAGAAATGGATTGGCAGCAAAAAAAAAAAAAAAATGAAGGACTGGGAGAAAAAAAAAAAAAATGTATCTCGACAAATGTGAAATCAGGCAATTTTACTTTGATTTTAGATAACATATCCAGTTAATTTCCCTAAAGATTTGGTTCCCTTATTAAACTTGAGTTTATGAACTTCTGAATGAAGAGAACTTTATTACTTGCAGTTCTACAGAACAATATACTAAGTGCTATCATCAGTACCAGCTTCAATTGCATCAACAGAACCATAATTTTTAGCATTAAGAAGTAATAATTATATTAGATAACGAAGCCACAAGAGAGTTTAAGTGCACTTAGAATATTTTCTATCGAAAAACAGCTTTTGAGAGTTGAAGCATAACCCTCATTTTATGTTAAGTAGAAGGGCAGAATTCACATTCAAATAATTTTAATTCTAATGAGTGTAATCTAAATGTTATTTCTAGACTTTAGATTGAATCTTAAGCCTCAGGTAATATGCTGTTGTTTCCATAAACTTAATAATGGCTGTAGCTTCAGTGTAAAGTGTTTATTAAATATTAACAGATTTTATAACAGCCAAAAACTGCAAATCCAACGAGGTTTAAATTTTTGTTATTTATACCTTATAATTTTATTTACATGTTAATAATATATAATTACATAATAACTAAACATAGAATATCTGGTTTGCTAATCCTCATTCATCAATATAGACTTTTTTTTTTTTATTAAACTCTGGGTTTAACATCATGGCCTTTATGAAAAGACAAGATACACCCCTGCATGTTAGTTATAAAGTTAAAATTTTTATTTTCTCTTTTTAGGAAGTAGTAATTCAACAAGATGATGAAATCAGGCTGAAAATAGTTGGCACTCGGGTTGATGCTACAGATATTGTAAGTAGAGGAGAGATTTGTAGCATCCTTTTCTGTTATTAAATTTTTCTTGCAGGTTGTATTCAAATTTGAGAATAACTTTCATTTATACAGAATGTCCCAAAAATTTTGTCAATTAAAAAAAAATCATGTAAAATCAACATATTGGAGTATGAAAGTTCAGTTTGTATACAAACACTTATCATAGAAGTTGATTTTTTTGGCAAAAAGTTAAATTTTATTTAAAATTTTTGCCTACCTCACTTTTAGTATTCTAGTATAAAATGGAATAATATAAAAATAAAGTGAAAAGGAATTATAAGAATAGAGTGAGAAAAATAAGATTATACGTCATCTTTTCATTTGCATTTGTAATTTTGTTATACTATTACTGATAATGTAACTGTGGCCAATACAAACTTCTAGTTGCACACTTTTATAATATAAACTATTGAACGCCACCTGTTGGTAAAATTTATGCTTTGAAATATCTGTCTGTATAATAAATCTTTTGACAATTTTTGCAAGGTTACTTAAATTCAAAAAAAGTTTTGAATTTAAATAATCAGTCTTGCAAAAATTAGAAAACACAACTTTTTCCACAGTCTGTATATTAATAAAAGGTCATTCTTTTTATAAAAAATGAAACTAATAATTTTATTTTTCCAAATGCTAAAAGTATTAATTTTGAAGTCAAGCAACAAAAATCGGTGCTACATTTGCAAATTTTCACAGGACTAGTTTTGATGGTTTTACTGAACCGTCATCCTCAGCTGCCAAAGCGCAAATGAACAAGATAAGAATAGCTGGACAGAAGTTGAGTTACTGATGCCATCTATTAATAGCATTTCATTAATAGATGACGCCATTAACTTAACTCCTGTCCAGCTTTTCTTATCTTACCTCATTCATTTGCACTTTGCAGCTGAGGATGATGGTTCGGTAAAACCATCGAAACTAGTCTTTTCAAAATTTGCAAATGTAGTGCTCTTTTTTGTTGCTTGACTTCAAAAATTAATACTTGTGTGGTGTGTTATTATATCCTAATTTGTAAAAGTATGTTATTAATATTCTGGTGCTTTTTTATATTTTAGAATCATAATCATATAAAAAAATTTTATCTTAGACTTATTTTTCATTTTTAATGTAAATGATAGGAGTTGGCTATGTGCCAGTATGTAGCCTACTGCAGTTTTCTAGAACATAAATTCTGTATGTATAACCAAGATTGTTTTGAAAAATTTACAGTGATTGAGACTTTTCATGATAGTCTTGTGTAGCAGTGCTTGTCACTTAGTTTGTTAATGTCAGAAATCTTTTTCTAAACTGATGTTTCATTTTTAAGTATGCACAGTTGCATATATTTAACTCTTCAGTTTGTGTAGAACTCCTGAATATTTCTCTCTCTATGTATGTAAAATATAAAGAAATACGATGGCTCTATGTGAACAGGTGACCTCTAATTAACTTTTCGCAATTTCAGGGCCTAGACCAGTACTAATGAGAACATTCTGGCATGTTATATAACTGCTGCTATAAATACCAAGTACGCACCATTTTTTACTCGGACTGCGTTCTTCCATTGCTGCTACATGATCTGCCGCTGCCTTTCGCATCCTTCTTCCCTTTGCTAGAATATTTATGATGTCAAAAGCCTAAATTTAATCTTATTTCTATTTAAATCATTATTGGATATGCAATTTGAAGAATTTCGTTTAAAAGAAAAATGATCTGCCGTTTTAATTGAATAAAGATATGAAGCTGTAAAATTAAATTCTGTGTCATCATTTTGCTGCTCTCCACTCAGTCCAAGCAATGGCCCCGACTGCAGATCTCTCGGCACTGATTGCCGTGTATAATGTGTGTGAACTTTTACTAAACATAAAAGATAGGGACTGGAGACCATATTAGAAATTAGATTTCATAATTAATGCAAGAGTTTTTTTTTTTTTTTTTAAAGAAAATGCCAAAACACGAATCTTTGCGTCGTTTAACACTAGAATTATGGGATCGGTCATTTTGACCGTATCTCCATTTTAATTGAACGTAGCGTTTTTAATGCTTTATTTATAACCTTGATATTTTTTGACTTTTTCTAAAAACTTACGAATATTATATACTTTTTTGTTCATTTTAAGTAATTATTTTCGACAATATTATTGTATATACCTAGAATTATGACTATCGGTCATTTTGACTGTATCCAGAAAATTATAGGTTTTTCCATATATTTATGAGTTTTTGTAGTTATTTCCAGTAAATACAATTTTATGATATTTTTTTATATTAATGCATATATTTAATTATGTAGATAATTCTTAAACTGAAAAAAAAAATTATGTTGTTTTATATATTTTCTTTTCTTTATAGTTTGCTATTGGAACTTTAATGGATGATTATTTAGGTAAGTGCATCCTTTTAATGCTATTATAATCATTATTTAGCATTAAATTTTACCTTCAAATGAAAATAAATAATACTCTTTAAATTAAAAGTATTTTATATTACTATATTGTACTTATTCAGTTTTAATGAATAACAGATTATTTTTGCAGGTTTGAACTAACTACATGCTCTTCTGTACATTGTTTCCTATTAAGAACAACTGCATCCAGTTTTTATGTATTCATTGTAAATAAAAAATTCTTTTTTTAATTTCATGTGCATAGATATTAATGTCAGAAATACATAATTAATATTACACTGACTTTTTTAATTTATTAATTAAGGAAAAACAAAAGTGTTGTAGAAATAATTATAGTTAAATACAATATCACAGTTTTTTGGACTTCTTTTGCTTCCATATTTAATTGCATGAAACATTTAGGTTAATGCTATGCATCAGTGATCCTAAAAATGACTGACAAGTCCCCCCCCCCATAAAAGCATTGAGAACATAGGGAAATTGAAGAGACAGAGAAAAAATCTTATAAATTTCAGGAAAACATGAATGTAGAAGTGGAGTTATACTATATATTTAAGAAAATACAGGAAATGCAAACTGTTGTGCCACAAGACATAAAAGATTATGAATCATTGGTTTATGTATATGCAAAATTCAATTTCTTTTATTCAATAAACCATCATTTTATGTGTGTGCTTGCATATCTGGAAATTTTTCCCCATTAATTATTTAAAAACACTTATTATTAAAATTATATTACAATGAATTTAAAAGGTATTAAAAAATAACAAGTCTGAAGTTTTAAGATTTAAGAAGAAACAAATGAAATCTGGGAAATTCAATTAAATGTGTAGTTTGAAAGTTTAATCTTTTTGTGTTGCAAGTCTACAGCATTTTCAAACTAAAAATTGTCCAAGTCTTAGTGATGCCATATACCTTTTTATGAATATAGTTGTAAATAAATTTTTTCTTACCAAAATCAAAATTATATAGTACTGTTGTTAGTGCTTTGAAACTGGAGTCAAAAATTTCTGTTGTTGCATTCACTTTCATTTTAAGGAGTCATTTACTTTAGGTACAATAACTCATGTGTTTTGAAAATTTTATGATAATGATTTCTCAAAAATCAATACTGTAGTCAAATTTTACATTTTGTAAAATGGTTATGTATATTAAGGTACTTTTTAAATGACATATTATACCTTTATATGTTTATTATTATTTACATGGTTCAAGATTTGCTTTATGAATATATAAAGCAGTTTGACTGCGTCTTATATCCATTTCTAAAATGTAAAACTCATTTGTTGTAAAGTTTCTATTTCGTGAGCTTAACATTCAAAAATTTTTCTCCCCTCCCTCTTCCAGATAGTATGCAGCTAGTATTCTGCTAATGTTGCTTAAAGTTTTACAAACTTCTGTGCAATTAAATGCTATGGAATTTATGAAGCAAAGCATAAATGATAAAATTACTGTCTTATGCAATTAAAAGAAAAACTTATTAATGCAAAAAAATTCTAACTAATGGTTTTCATTACGGGATCTAAATATTACAGAGAATATGGAATGTATGATATTTAGCACAATAAAAATCTTAATTTAAAATTCTTAAAAGTTTTCATGATGAAATTTAGCGTTATAATATGCTGTATTAGGCTCACCAGTGGCTGAATGGTAAAACTGCTGAATACTGGTATTTCAACTTCAAAGTCTTGTGAATGGGCTGGTTTGCATAGGAGTTTTAAGATTGTCATGTTGTAAGTCAAGTTGATGAAAATATGCTAAAAAGTTAGGATCTTCCACCAAAATCGGCAGAGCATGTACTTCCATATGCATGGATTCACAACATCAAACGATACTTTCAGTTTAAAAAGTCATTGATTTTCTGTTTTAAGATTTGCATAAAAATAAGAGTTTTCAATTGTATCACCTAAACATTTATTAAAATTCAATTTTTTAATTATTTAACCTGTATCTTTGTTTACATGTAGCTTCTGTGGTTCATATTTCAGAATATAAAACTTTCCTATCATCCATAGTTCATATCCAATATGATTTGTAAAGTATATTTGATATTTTAAAGGAGGTGCTAAGGGAACAATTCATAAATTTGCAGCAGTAATTTTGAAGGTTTAAATTTAGGTCAAAGTTAGTTTTGAAGGTCACTTAAAATTTCTTAAAGCATTTTCTACTAAATCATGCCAAAATACAGATTTTCTTTTGTTATTTTTGGAAACATTAGATGATAGATATTCAAAATATAAAGTATGAATAAAATTCTAAACAAAATGGAAGACCACTTAAATATTGCCAGAGGTATATGTGGTTGTACGGATTTAATCTTGATTTTAAAGGTTAATACACGTTACTTACCATTCATTTGCAGACATTTTAATCATTCTTACTGTTTTATGAAAGAGTATTCTTAGAAACACTGCAGTATGATGTTTCTTGAACCATGACTTATGTTTCTCATTTCTTATGTTTAAATTGCAAAAAAGTCATGTGAAAGAATTGAATTAATGTAAATAAAGCTTAGGAAAAAATGCATTAAGTTCAAGTGTTATTATTATGTGCTTTTGGAGTTAGGGGCATTCATAAAAGTTTTTAATAGCTTCTGAAATTTTCAATGATAATAGCTTCCTTAAAATAGTTCTTAGATCCCTTAAACTCTGAAATATTATAATGCAGAATTTATTTCTACAGCTATCTCTCCAGAATTTTTAAGTGATTTTCATTTGTGACAAGTTATTTTAAATATACATAATTGTCTATCAACATTTTTGTTTTTTCCAGACAGCAATAATAAAAGGTTTGGATAGATTAAGTCATAATTCTTAACAAGATCATGGCTTCCGTAAACATGATTAGATAAAATTTTATTAATAGACTTTTTTAAACTAGCTCGTAACTAGTTTTCCGAGTTGCAGCTATTAGATCTGCTCATGAGCGGCTGTGATATTATATTTATATAATTTCTTGTTTTACTGTTTGTTTTCATAATTTTCAATTCATTAGGGTGATAGATTATGAAAAAAATACTCTTAAGTGTGACAAAAAAATCTCATAACCATGAAGACAGTGATGCCACTTGCTGACTGACAGTTCTAACTTTATGCCTTCTTTTTCCTAAATGTTGAAGCTGAAAATTAGCCTTTAAGGTTTAATGAAGGCCATTTCTTTCTGGAAAGAAAGATCTACAAATAAACTGAGAGTTTCTTTCTACATTCATTTTGAATGCTCGTGAGTAACTCTGCCTTTTGTTTCTGGGGAAAAAGAAAAAGGCTTATCTACGTGGATTTCTCCCTATGGAAGGCGAACACTAGTTTCCCTTTTAAAACATCAGCCAACTAGAGACAAAGTAGCTAAACTCGCAAAACTCTATTTCTGGACCGTTGAATGAATGGGATTTTCATGTTATTTCCGACGTAAATATGTAAATACAGTGATCTCAAACTGCTAGCCCCCAAAACAATTGATTAGTATTATTATGATCAAGATTTGAAGAAACGTTTAAGATTTTAATGATTTGGAAGCTAATTTAATATTATTTTCATTACCTAAAATGAGCGTAAGTAATGCTCCGAAAAATCTACAAGTGAACGTGATTGATTAATTTACACCTTGATATAAATATTCAAAGAACTGATAATACAGATACAGTTTTTTTTTTTTTTTTTACTTATCGCTGGATAAATACCATCAGTTACAATTTTTTGCTATATGAATGATCAGTTCGGGAGTATATTTATATGTGAACAATTTTTTTTTCCCAGTCAAAATTTAATAAATCTAAAAAAATGAACCGTATTGGACAGTAAGCATTTACAGATTGTGATAAAGATAGTTTTTAATAATTTTCTCCAGGTCGCAAACTGTATTAAAATCAAAAAGCATCAGTTTTTCTCAGCTGAAAGTTATAGTAAGAAATATAGAATTTGTAATTATTTATTACATGTGTATTTTTGCTGTATGCATTAAAGAAAAATTTTAAAGAGAATAAGTTACTTATTTTCTCAAGTTCTGTCCCACAAGGAAAGTTTTTCTGTAATTTGTTTATTTTTAACATAAATAAGTTACTTAGCAGTTTATTAAATATATTAGAATGATTTGAAATATATTTTATCTGAAAATTTAGTATTTGACTGTCACTACAATTGAATTACATATCAGAATTTTATCGTTCACAATCATCAAACTGAAATGTGAAAAAAAAAACTTTCAAATGAAACTTGTATGAAAATTTTAACTTAATTTCTGAATTTTTGAAAACTGCTTGATTATATTGATCATTTGATGTAACAGAGTTGTAGGAAATAAAAGAGTGATTTTTCATTGTTGAAAAAAACTCTTTTTCAACTCAATTTAATTGATAATGTGTAAACTAAAAGGGTGAAAATAAAATAGTGTAGAATGTTTTTATAAAAGAAACTTTTATTTAAAACTATCAAAATAATTAATGAACTAAAAAGAGAAAAATAATTTATAATACAATTTAATGAAGCCAAGAGGTTTTAAATAATTTCCTTCATAAAATTCATCTACAGTTGTACACGACAAATATAAAAGCGTCCACTTCCCAATAATGAAATCTAATAATCAAATTGCATCATCAAAAGTGTAAGCCATTATCTTTATAAATTTATCACAGCTGCTCTGCACTTTTAGTCTTCATGATATAAAATTGTAAACAAATTTTGTAAAGAGAATTATTTAATCTGTTGTTCTCATGAAACAGTACAACAGTTTCCCCCCCCCTTTTAACTCTTTTATTTAAACTGAACTTGCCTAGCCTCAAGTTGTTTATTTTCTGATTACATTAGCAATTGTCACTGAAAAATATACAAATGAATGTTACACACTTGGCATCAGTTTTATCTTTGCACTGAATATTGATATATTCACTATGGAGAGAGTTTATTCTTATTTTTTTATTTTAATAAAGAGCTTTATTTCATTCTATTTTTACTAAAATATACTGTATGGTAATTATGTGTTTAATTTTAAAATGTATATATAAAAATATTGTTCAATAGTTCAAGAATCTATACAATGACTTACCCAAACTTGCATTTGCATTCTGTAATTTATATTTTACTTAAAAATTTGTTTAAAGAACACTTTCAACTGCAACTGAACATAGACAAATAAATGAACAACACATATTTTATTCGAAACACATAAACATACTTTATACAAACTCAACTCTCATCTCTTCCAAGCTTCTCACTTAAAACTTCAGCTGCTATTAAGACTTCTTTTCATCTGCATTAAAAAAATTATATTATTATAAGTTTTGTTTTATGGATCACTGTGATTCAGAATATACATTACAAATGCATTAAAATTATGTATATTTATTATAACTCTACATTAACCCCTTGCATTATGATTTAAGTAGCAATGATGTGTGCCACTTCAAATGAAAATCTTGCTGATGTCACCACCTGCAGCAATTTGATCATATGTTCGATTTTGTTTGTGGATATTAAACAAGAACAGCAAATTACTTCATGATGTTATTGTGGCTAAGATTAACAGTAAATAATCTGTGACATTCTAAAAATGCAATTGTAAACGTCAAAACGTCCATTTATTTCACTTGTGATTTTTATCGTCTGCCTTTTAACACTCCATCAGGTGCACGTGTATTACAGAAATAAACAACCAAAAATTATTAAATTTTTCATGGTTAACCAAACATTTTTATCTTCATATGTTCAATATCTGCTTGTTTGGTCACAAGTTAGTACAAAATGAACTTTTAACAGAGTATTTTTCAAATTTATATCCACTAGATGTTAACCCCTTTCCTTACAAATATTTTTTAAAAAAATTGCAAAAAATCATTTCATTTTTTTATTTTATTATTAAATACAAGGAAGGAAAGGAAACAAAACAAAATATGCAGGTTTAAGTTGGAATTTTTTATAGGTGTAAAAGCATTTAGTTTTAATATTAGTTTAATATTCCGAGTTATCCCGGGCAAATGAAAAAAAAATTAAATATTAGTTTTTGAAACAAGAGACAACACAAAGTGATACCTGACATTCTGTACACAGGTATCTGGTCTCTTTTCGTACTGGCTTACCTCTAGAATCTCTTTTATGGGAGCACAGAGTACACTGTCTAATTGGATTTGATTTTTTTCAGTAATAACATCTGGAAAATGCCTTGAGGTTGTCTTCACAATCACTTTCTGAAAAGTCATTGCTTTCGCTATCTTGCATCATTGCCATTATTTTACTTTTTTTCAGCGCAACTATCTTTCTTTATACATTGCTAATCCACAAGCCAATGTATACCATACAATAGGAAAAACACGTGACCAGTCCCGCAAAAAGAACGGTGAAGCCAACAAAACTTGGCAAATTGCCAATCAAAGCTGAATATTTCCTTTCATTTCTTCCAGGCTGGGTAAAAACTGTGATAAAATAAATCATACTGACAAATTCTGCTTTGCCCAAGTTTTCTCGGGGTAATAATTAACTGCAATATATATACGAACCCAAGATAACTTGGGATAATCAGGCAAGTGGTTAAAATATACCATTTTGCTGCAGAATCATATGCCTTTTATCATACGCCTTCATTTACTGTTGAAGTAAATTTTAGTTATATATAAGAAGTATTATAATACTTTAAATATATATTGCATATTTCTCTATATATTAGAAAATTTATTTTATATAACACAAATAAATTCTAGATGTAAATATAATTTAGTGCAAACATTTTGCAATGCCTCTTGAAAATATATATGCCGAGTATAAAATATTTTCAAAATCAAAATGAACTTTAATCCCAAATTAATAAAATACACTATTTAATCATTATTTTATAAAGGACTCAAAACCATTTTAAAATAACAGCATTATCTGAAGTTATAAAAGAACAAATAGCTCAGAAAAAAACACAATTAGCCAATAAAGAAAAATTGCTTCTTCAATCCATTGTAACTCTCTCTGATGGCCTAATTCTTACGATAAAAGAATGAATATTGCTTGCTTTAAAACTGTTGTTGCTAAAAACTGTATGGTACAATTTTGAATTTGTTTTATGATATTTAAGGAATGTTTGTTTGCAAAGTAATTATGGGCATTAAAACTAATGCACCTGCATAATGAAGAATTATCTTACTATTAAATTGCAATGAAATCTGGCTTTCACCATTAAATGATGCATTAAAAAGTTGAATTTAACTAAAAATTTGGAAAATCAGCACAGACGGTTAGCGTGCATGGTCACTTCAAGAACACCTAGTAGTTCAGTTTATCTATTTAATGGGATAGACTACATACCTTCTATGAAATCAGTTTAGGTCAGATAAAAATGAAGACTAAAAAATATATATGACTTCATACCAATAGAACAAAGATGACAAGTATACATAATTTTATTCTTCAATTGGCATGGTTAAGTTTGAGATACTTTCCTACTTTAAAAAAAAATGCAGAAAAACATCTAGCAAACAGTGCTGACTGAAAGGTAAAGTGTATCATTAAAAAGATTTTATGGTGTAAAAAATAAAAAGGTTTACCAGTCTTATTTTTTATTTGTTTATTTAAATATGTATCTATTTCTACATTTTAAATTTGCATTTCTAATTTGTCTTCTCCAGAAGATACAAAATAAAATCTATTTTCAATAAATATAGTTTTTGTAAGTTTTAAAAAGTAGTTTTTATTACATGAATAAGCAAATCAAAACTTATGTTATCAAGAACATAATTTTAGTTTATGTAACGAAAACCTCAAACTAACAAGATAAAAAATATGTATAGTGTATTTGTGAAAGTGTGTATTCATAAAGTAATGAATAACAAAAGCTTTACCTTTTCCATCACAAGCAACAATCTTTACTTTATCAACTCTGATGAGCTCTTGAACTTCACGAAATTCCACATCTTTAAGAACGAACGTCCATACATTATCACAAAACCTGTAAGTTTCTAGATGCCCAGCCTAAATCATTGATGGAAATGAAGTTTATTAAACCTGATGATAGGTGCAATATATATATATATATATAGAATTGTTGCATAAAATTAAATTCTTAAAGAACAATTTATTTTAGTTTAAATAAACTAAATATAATATAAAAGTAAGCTATGATACATAAGTTCATAAGTATGTGCCTTATAAAATATTAGATATTTAAAATATACAATGAGGTTACATATACACTGCTGGCCATCCAAAATTTAACATGACAAGATATCAAAGCCAAATTAATTTCAGAGTTTATACATAGTATCAATGTTAAGTGCTTTGAAATACTGCCTCCTTTGAGGTGAGGAAGATGAGAAAATCAGTAATAAGTACTGCCTCCATGTTTATCAATAATCACTGCTACACGTAAGTGAGCACTGAGTGAGGCTTTGGATGTCTTGTTTGGGAACGGCAGCCCATGCTGCTTGATATGTAGGCAAAATTTATCTAGTGTACCTGCTGATGTCGGACTAGGCGATTTCCAATCACTGACTAGGCATGTTTGATGGGCTATAGATCTGGAAAATGGGCAGGGCAGGGTATTGGTCGCTTTACTTCGGAAGGAAAGAACTGCTGTTGGAGGTGCTCTGTCAGAGGGCAGGAGAGCAGGTAATGTAGTGCGTCCACGTCTTCTCTGCGAAAATCGCAAGAACAGTTGTCGTCCCGTTAGAGGAATCGTCTGTAATACGCTGAGAATTTCCCGTGGTTGGTACATGCCTGGAGGAAGAGTCGGTTGCATTTGAGCCTATTGAGAGTAGGTATTGGAAAGATGTTGTAAGTAAATCTTCCTGTCTCTTCTTCCTGCCATCATGATGACCATGTCTCTTGGAATGTTGTCTTGAGGAGCCTTTTTGCAACTTCTTTCCTTGTCAATTTCTGGTTTGAGAGCTGCGGTCTTAGCTAGTTCATCCACTCGTTCGTTGCCTTTCTGCCCGGTGTGTCCTTTTATCCAGTTGATATTTAAAGGAATGGAGGAGACTAACGTTAAGAGGATCTCTCTAAGTGCTACGTGTGTGGATGTTTTGGAGGAAAGGAATTCAGCACATTCAGAATGCTCATGCTATCTGTGAAGAATGAAGCGTGAGCTGCTGGTTGCGTACCTAACCATAAAGCTGCTTCTTTGAGTGCAAGGGAGTCGGTTTGGAAGACTGAAGCATGATTGCTTAGACGGAATTGAGCTTGATAAATTTCTTCATTGCTCCAAAAGACCGTGAACGCTGCCCCCACTCATCCTGAAATTTTTGATCCGTCAGAGAAAATCTCTCGTTGTCCTGATGGTGGTGGTTTGCACCAGGGAAGGATGGGTTGATCTCCTGGGCGTAAGACAGGGGGATCTTGGAAGCTTTCTATGCTGGCATAGGAGAGATGTAAATCTTCTTTAATGTGAAGATCCTCTTTGTAGTGCAGAAGTTGGTAGATTGATCTTTCTAATTCTGCTTTTAGGTCGAGTGGGAGAGTGCCAGCTAGAACCTGAATTGCTTTGGTTGATGTGGTGCTATATGCATTGGTGATTTTTAACAGGATTACTCACTGTATTTGTTGTAGTTTTTGACATATTCTTGCTGTGCCAGTCATCTAGACTGGGCAGTCGTAGAGGATCATGCGTTCAATTGCATTTACGTATAGATGTTTTAACAGGCACCGCTTTTGGCTCCACTTGTCTGTGATTATCCTATTTAGCTTATTGATGATTCGATGCGTCTTATCTCGGACTTCCGTAAGATGTGATACCCACGTGAGCTTCTTATCAAGCGTGAATCAGAGGTATTTAATGGTATCCTGGCGTCGCAGTGGATGCCCTTCCCACTTTATGCATGGTGGATTCGCGTATATTTTTGAGCCCTTTGGAAAGACAATCATTTGTGTCTTTTCAATGCTGAAACACAGTTTGTTGTCTTGACTCCATTTTGTAAGCAATTTCAGTGCTGTGTCTGCTTTACGCTCTATTGTTGTCCTATTGCCTCCGTCTATTATGAGTATAATATCGTCAGTGTAAGCTTGTATCTTGGCATTTTCTCCAAAGCTGATGTTTAGCACTGAATCTGCAATTATATTCCACAGGACGGGTTCGATATTAGAACCCTGTGGGGCTCCTTTGTGGTAATTCATCATAATATTTAGGGCGTCTCTTTTGTAGGTCACTTGACGTTCTGTGAGGTAGTTTGTGATCAGTTGGTAAAGATTCTTTGGACATCCCAGGTCTTTTAGTTTTGTTTTGAGCGCTGGCCACCATAATTTATTGAATGCTGACGCTAAGTCAAGCGATGTCCTCGCCGGGACTCGAACCTCAGACTTCTCGAATACGCGCCGAGTGTGCTGACCATTAAACCACGAAGGCATGCTATGAAGGCGGGAGAAATGTCTTACATACTATTTATTAAAACACGCGAGTCAACTCATTACTGCTTGGATGCAAATATTGTCTGATTGTCAATTAATGTTGTTGATATTCTTGGTATATTATTACAGGTTTTCTCAGATTAATAATAAATACGTCATAGTCGCAGTTTGTTGCAGTTGTTCATGAGCAATAATATGCAACAAATTCAACCAAAGCTAATCACAACCAAACAACAGTCGCCACAATTAATTCACAAGTTGCGACATGCTGCTAATATACCGTCTTAATATTTTATTTACAAGTTAATGAATGTTAATTCACAATCATCATTTATAATATTGCAAATAAATTTTTAAATTACACAAGATAGTACACTGTAAATCTCAATTATTTTGATTTGATTTAATTTATATTGCCATGTTATAGTACATACTGAAAAGTAGTATGGACAGAAAATCAGGCATAAGTTTAAGAACACGATTGCTATATATAAACTGATAAGTAGTATGAGCAATAAACTAGGCATAAGTTTTGAGAACAGGATAAAGTTCACTCTGTAAATAATGACCGTAATTTCAAATGATTCTCGGAGAAAAAAAAATTATCCATTCAGACGCTTTATATATACACTGGTGTCCAAAAGTTAAGCATAATTGATAATTATTTGAATAAAGAAGGAACTGTAAATCAGAATGGCGAGAAACGCGATATGCGAGTGTAAAATGGTTATAAAATAAGGAAGCAAATCAAAAGAACGATAATAATTAATTTTATTATCCAAAGTAGCAGTTTGAAAGAAAACTGAGAATAGGGTTAACACTTTAAAGAAAAAATGAAAGAAAACATTAAATAAATTACTGATGCTGCAGTTTAATAAGGCTTGTGGTCACCTCTGACAGCCAGTCACGCTGCACAGCGATTTACCATACTTGCTATGAGATTATGAATGAGTTGTGGGCTCAAGCGGTTCCAAGCTTCTTGAAGAGTTCTCTTCAGTTCTGTAACGGAGCTTGGTGGGTGCGAAATGTCTCCAGAGCATATCCCATACATGCTCGATAGGATTTAAATCAGGGGAGTTCGCAGGTCACGACATGCGCTGAATGTTTTCCGTTTCAAGGAAGTCATCAACCAGCACCGCTCGGTGACATGACGCATTATCATCCATGGATATGAAGTCAGGACCGACAGCACCTCGAAACAAGCGAACATAAGGCTCAAGAACTTCGTCTCTGTATCTTTGACCAGTCACAGACCCCGTGAATGTGCGGCCGATCGTGATGCCTGCCCATACCATTACTCCACTTGATGGAAAATGATGTCTTTGCGATATGTTTCTTGGTTCAAAACGTGTTCCACGTTCTCTCCATATCGTTACCCGACGAGAATCAGTACTCAGACTAAACCGGGACTCCTCACTGAACATCACATTGGCCCACTCTCCCACACTCCAATGTTGATGTTTCAAACTCCAGTTTAAACGAGCGCGTTTCTGCGCAGACGTGAGGGGAATGCAACCTGCTGGTCTTCTGGCATACAGGCCAGGATGGTTGAGTCTCCTGTAAACAGTTTGTCTCGAAATTCGTATTCCTGTGGCGACTGTGAGCGTCGAACACAGTGCTCTGGCAGTACTGTCCCTCTGACGTCGCGCACTTATTACCAAATATCGGTCTTGGGGAGGGGTTGTGACTCTTGGTCGACCTGATATTGGTCGTCGGGTAACATCTCCCGTTCTTTGAAACCTCTGCCACAGTCTTAAGATCACAGACTGGTTCACATTCAGAATTCGAGACACTTCGATTTCTGATCGTCCGGATTCCAGCATTCCAACGATTCTGCCTTTCACAAACATCTCCAATTGACGTCTTTGTGCCATCATTCACCTTTTTTGATGGTTAACAATGTTCTTTCGCACAGCAGTTGCCCGAAACTTGTCTGAACTGCCTATGCTGCGTGAATCGGTTTCTCTGCGTTTCGACATGCGCAGGTGTTTCGCTCAGGACGTAGTCGACTGAAAAGTTTTGCATAAACCCAAAGTTTCTTCTTTACCCAATTAATATCCGCAAGAAATTTGGAATAGTTTTACGAATATTTACTCTATGTTTTTCGCATTTTACACTTTATGCTTAACTTTTGGACACCAGTGTAGAAGTCCAGCCCTACGACAGAAAATTTACAACATAGTTAACCTGTTAATGTCAACAGGACTGGATATTTTGTTTTCACGAACTAAGTAAGATCTCTGTCAATTTTCTTCCTGAAACGCTTCCATAGTGTCAGTACGAAAAAATCTATGATATTCTCCACCACCAGCGACAGTGCTAACCAGTGGCACTAGTGCCAGAATTACAGCAATAATAAAATAGGTAATTAATTAAGTATTCAAGCAATAACATATATAAGTATTCAAACTTATATGATTTTATATATTTAAGCTTCAATGAATTTTATGTATTCACTGTAAACTATGATACATAGGTATAAATTAGTATCCAAGAATTATTGTATATATATAAAATGTCAACAACCGTACTCAATTACTCATATAATGAATGTATATAGAGTACTACTATAATCAAATAACCAAGTGTATCTACTGCAATCAAGTATTCAAGTATATAACTAGTATTCAACTGTATAAACAGTACTCGTGTATCATAATTATATCTCTATTAAATCAACGCATGTATGTACTCAAATAATGCAAATCTCAAATAATAAATGTAAACAGGTTTAATGTATTTAAGTGCCCTACTGTAATCAAGCTCTCAAGTGCATAACTAATGTCTCCATGTAACTTAATCACAAATCCAATATGTTAATGTATTTAACTGAGGGATTGCAAGTATTTGATGTATTTAAGAATTATTAGTATTATTGTGAGTAGTATTTGATGTACTTAAGTATTATGGCAACTGCTCCCAAGAGCATCACCAATGCATTCTAACGACTAATGTTTATATATTCATGCAGCTAGATCCTGTTTGTTCATTATTATATGCCATAAATATCCTTAACTATCTCACAGGTGACAGGTGGCGGAGGACGGGGACACTTGGTGTCTGAGAGAGGTAAGCAGGTATATGTCCCAGGGAATGCGTTTGCACAGCACTCCTCCTGGGACTCGGGAGCTCCGGCTTAAGGTAGTGGAGGACGTGGGACTTAGACCTGCTTACCTTTGTTAGACACCAATGTCCCCGTCCTCCGTCACCTGTGACCTGTAATACAGTTAATGGTATTTATGGCATATAATACTTCAACGTAGACTACTACAGCTTTAGAATACTATCGACATTACAGCATATGCTTGAAGTTGACGAGTTCCATGCGAAAAACCCAATTTTTCCGGCTAGCTGTTGGGTTTTGTTCCGAGCACTAACGAAAGTGCTAACGGTAAATTTGAACTTCTACCCTGTTGTGTATCTCTCTTTAAAGTAAAAGAAAGAGAACAGACTTTTTAGTTTAAGATGCCAATGGCAGCATTATGTTGTTGCATTACTTTTGAATATTAATTATGACTTTCTTTGAACCTGGAATTAATCTACTAATTTTTAAAACGAATTCAGAAAATACAACCTATCATATGTTGCCTCTTGCGGAAGTACGACGACGTGGCAGTAGTAAAGACTCACCTTATATTTAATATTATGGAACATAAAATTTCATTTTGGTGTATTTATAAATCAATTTCATCGTTTTTCAATTACTAAAAGTAGTCTTCTTGGAACTTTTCCTGTAAAACTCAGAAATGAATTTTCATGTTATATGATAGTAGCTTTATATACACTGGTGTGCAAAACTTAAGCAACAGCAGGGTTTTTTGCCCATAACTCCACGAGAAATCAACTGAGAGACACGAAATGTAGAAATGAAGGAGAGTATTATGTACGTAAAGGATGACGAAAGCATCGGAGCTGAAAAAGGAATACAATGCATGCGGTATGGAATCAAACAAAAACAAGCTTTATTTAACGCATAGTATCATGACTCATGATTGTCTATCCAAGAGAAAGAACAACAAGCAGATGTTCCTTAATATGGGATATGCCCTCCCCTCACGGCAATGGTTGCTTCGCACCGTCTCCGCATACTCAGAACCAGCTGGTGCAACATTTCTTGCGGTAGGAGTGCCCATTCCTCAATCAGCATCTGTTTGAGTTGTTGGGTGTTCTCTGGAGGATGTAAGCGTGCTGCAATGCGTCTCCCCAAAGCATCCCACACATGTTCGATGAGATTTAAATCTGGGGAGTACGCTGGCCAATCCATTCCAGTGATATTTTCCCTTTCCAGTAGCTCCTCAACAGCAAGAGTCCGATGTGGCCGTGCATTGTCATCCATAAAAATTAAGTCTGGGCCAATGGCACCTCGGAACAGACGCACATGGGGAAGGAGTACCTCCTCACAACAGCGATCCCCGGTTACAGACCCTCTGTCGAAAACGTGGAACTCAGTTCTCCCGTTCAAGATAATGCCTCCCCAAACAAGAACTCCAGGACCGCCGTTACGGTATCTTTCCTTGATGTTACTGGGATAAAACCGGGTCCCGACCTCTCTCCAAATCAAAACGCGTTGAGAATCGCTTCTAGTACCGAACCGACTCTCATCCGTAAAGAAGACACGACTCATTGATCAGTTGTCCAGTTTTTGTGCTCTCTGCACCACTGTAAACGGTGGCGTCGATGGGCAACTTTCAACGGGAGGCAGCGTTCAGGACGGCGGGCGAATAGGCCCCCTTTGTGAAGGTGTCTGGCCACAGTTAACCAAGACAGTTGTCGCTCCGTTGCTGTACAGAGTTGCTGAGCAATGGCGCTTGCTCTCTGCTGTCGGCCTCTTTTCGCCTGCAGGACGATATATCGGTCATTCCCTGAAGATTTCGTCCTCGGGCGGTTACCAGCAACCTTTCTAACAGCTGTACCTCTGGTTTGGAACGCTTTCCAAGCGCGCGAAACGACACTTTTCTTGATTCCGAACTCTGCAGCTACACTGGTGACAGTACGCCCCTCCTCCAGCTTTCCGATCATCCTTCCACGTATGAAGTCGTCCAGGTGATTTCTTCTAGCCATATTTCACGAACTGACTCACAGGTACTTGCAGCGAATATGTTTAATTACGTCTCCGTCCTTCCTTTTATTCTACCGTTGAGTTGCGCGCACCGACATCACGTGTTTTGTGTACGCTCACGTCGCCTCTGACGTTTCGTTCCTGATATTTGCATACGCATGACGTTTCTACTGGCTGACATGTTCATTGTACTGATCTCCAGACCTCCTTTTCTGCAAAATTTTTACAATTTTGCTTAAGTTTTGCACACCAGTTTATATATTGCCCAAATATTTCTTTTTGGCGTGAATACGATTTTAACAGAGCACGCTATCTAAAGACTCAGAGACGTTTCATTCAGTGCGTCCGAGAGAATACTCAATATAATGCCGTTAACGACAAGGCCTATGAATTGTTATTTCATTTAAATCCACTGGAGTTTGTGGTTCTCAGTGCCAGATTAGACTTGACCTCGAATGTGAGGAAAAGCGACCTATGCCCAACTGTTCTTCGTGCCATCACTTTGGAAACCATTAATAGTCGTTATCCTCCTAGTGAATCACTTCATGTTTATACTGATGGTTCCCTTTTGGATTTCACCCAGGGCCCTGGTGCTGGCGTCTTCTGTGATCTGTTTTCCAATTACCTACATGTGGGCTTCCATACAACCCGCTTTGATGGTGAAGTCGAGGCCATCTATTTAGCCCTACAACAGCTTTCTGCCCGTCTCTGTTCTCTTGACAAAGCTGTAATTTTATCAGATTCAAGTTCTGCTCTTCAAGCCATAGCGAGAAACCTAGGAAAACAAAGTGCTCGTGTCCAGAGCTGCAGGGAGATATTGAGCAGATTTCAAGCAAGGGTTGCTTTCCAGTGGGGGCCATCACATTGTGGCCTTTGGGGAAACGAGATGGCTGACCTTTTTGCAAAAAGAGGTATGGATATTCGTCATAGGTCTTCCAGAGACCTACCTCTTCATTCTGCTAAACTTGAAATTAATAGGATTTATAAAAAATCTTTTTGTAATGCTGCTGATAGTGTTTCAGAAAATAAATCATGGAGGGTGCTGTTGGAAGCTGACTGTGTCTCGGACTCTCCTTGTGCTACTGCTGTGACTGAGTTTAGACTGTTGACTGGTCATGACTGCCTTGGTGCTCATTTATTTTGTTTTAACCTGACTTCCTCTCCTTTATGTGCTTTGGCGATTCTGGACAAATCATGGATGCTGCTCATCTGGACGTGTGCTCTGCACTTACGAGTTTAAATTAAAATTAAATGTAAAAAAGTATTGGACAGCTCGTTGCCTAATGACCTGATGGTCAATGGCTTGGCGATTGATAAATAAAAATGATAGTAGCTTTATATTTTAATGAAGGTACTCTTATTAATGATATTTATATCGCTATAAGAATTACAAATTTAATAAACGGTTACGTACGTTTATAAACGGTTACACCTTAAAAGTATGGTTTATAGTATAGTTCTGAGCATGATAAAATGCTCATTATCCGAATTTCTCGGATCTGCCACAGTTCGAATACGCAGAACCTTCAATAATTTAGATACAAAGTACAAAATTTACTAGTTACAAAGCTATTACGCAACTACACTAACTACAATAAGTATTTGGACACCTATGCAAATAACGATATCTGCGGTCCTAAGGTACGTCACGGACTCCACCGTATATATCGTGTAGGAAACAGCATCGGCTTTAGTCGCATGCAAGATGCCTCGCAGTTCGGAGCTCTCTGATTTCGAGAAAGGTATAATTATCGGGTATCACAAATGTGGCCGATCCTTAAGGGACATATCTAGGGATCTGAAGTACCCAAAATCGACAGTGGCCTATGTGATTAAGAAGTGGAAGGTGAGCGATGATTGTCGGAATGTGACCCGAGTCGGCAGACTAACGAAACTGGGAGATAGAGACCGACGAGTGCTGTCCAGAGAAATTCGGAAGAACCGCACCCAACCGATGGCCCTAGTCCGCGAGGAGTTTCAACAGGCATCCGGGAGTATTGTTTCAATGAAGACCATCCGTAAGGAAGCACATCTGCTTGGTTTTCATGGTCGTGCTGCTGCCCATAATCCTTTGTTCACAAAGTCCAACTGCGCTGCTCGGTTAATGTGGTGCAAAGCACATCGAAATTGAACCGTACATCAGTGGAAACGAGTTCTTTGGAGTGACGAATCAAATTTCACCCTTTACCGTTCGGATGGCAGGGTCTGGGTCTGGCGTCTACCTGGAGAACGTCTCCTGCCAGAATGCATTGTGCCAACAGTCAAGTTCGGCGGAGATGGAATTATGGTCTGGGGGTTATTCTCCTGCTATAGGCTGGGACCCTTGGTCCCCATTCATGGTAAGCTCAACTCCGATGCCTACTGCACTATTTTGGATGACAATGTGCTTCCTACGTTGTGGTAGTTTTACGGGTTGGACCCCTGTTACGTTCAGGACGGCAATGCCAGTTCTCATGTTTCGACGTTAACCAAGGCTTGGTATGGTGCCAAGGGAGTTCATCGAGTGGACTGGTCTGCCCAGAGTCCAGACCTGAACCCTATCGAGCCTCTGGGACGGGTTGTATCGCCAAATTCAGGGGTGCACTACCCGTGCAAAATCGGTGAAGGAACTTCTATGTCTTCTCCAAGCCGAGTGGAAGAAAATACCACTAGCTGTCATACAAAGACTTGTGGAAAGTATGCCCCGGAGGGTCCACGCTGTAATTACCTCTCGTGGAGGCTCTACCAACTATTGATTTTGAAAAAAGTTAGTTTTTCTTTTCTATCACCAGTGTCCAAATACTTACTGGTAGTCAGTGTATTAATGTAACACAAAATGTAAAGTTACTAGCTAAAAAACCATTACGTAACTATGCAGTCTTAGAAATTCAGTGATAATACCTGAAAGGTAAGGCATATTTATAATATTATGAAGGTAGATGGCGAAATTCGTGTTTGTAGAATACTTACATTTATTTTTTTATGAAAGCATATTTTTATTAGTTGTATTTCTTAATTATCAAAGAAAAAAATCGTCACGGTTTTTCGAAAGAATATATTCTTTTCATTGCGATCATAACCTCATATTCGTTTTAGGCACAAAGCGAAACTGAATTCAAGCTCAAAGCGAAAGTCTATTTAGCACTCCAGCCATTTAATAAAGTTTCTTACATACACTCGCGTTTAAATGCGTTATTGATAGACTTCAATAGTTACGTAATAGCTTTTAAAATTTTCCTGGAAAAACCAATACGATCATATCATGTTTTAATATTTCTTTCCGATATCATTTGCCTCGACATTTAACAAAACCTCGATATTAAATTTCACTATAGCTTAGCCTTCTCCCAGTCTTTTTCATGTCATCCATTTGATGTCCATTATCACTTTGTTAAGTTTCATTATTAAATATTTAATTCATATCATAGATATAATGTTTACCATTCTAATGTTTTGAAGCTTTGACCTTGAAAGTTAAATGTTTAGATTGTTGATCAGTTCGGATAACTGGTATACCGCTTAAAATACTATTTTCCCTAAAATCAGTTTCAATCATCAAGAACAAATATTCAAAACGAATTCCGAAACAAACGTACGATTTTGAATTCATTTGAAGAGAGTAAAATTTTACAATATCTTTAGAATTGGGACATTGCAGCTGCTTCTCATATAACAGCGGTTAAAACACTCAGAATATTTTGAATTTCATATATTGCTTCAATGCATCGTTAAATGATTTGCTCTGAAATTATTGGACCTAAAGAAGTTACAACGTTAACCCCAGATTCATTAATAACCACATATTACTTCCATTATTCAATATAATTCTGACAATGCTTATTTATAGATTAACAGGCAACATTAATCCTAAAATATATGTTGAAACTTTCAAACAGAAACGTAAGTTGCTTAAAATGCGTCACTGTGACCATTACTTTCCTCACTAATTTAAGATATGTCAAACTGTCATTGAAATATTAAATTGCATGTTAATGTTACGATCACAGAGAACTAGCGTATCTGGTTCCTTAGAAATTATTTATAAGTTTACATTTAAGAAAACTGAATAACGTTTCTTAATACAGCAAATTGTTGGACTTGCCTTTCTACCTCTAACATGCAACAGGATGTACTGAAGTACTGGCTTTAAAGTAAGCAAATGTTTTCGTCTAAATTAACACCATCTGCTTCATAAATTTAAAACGATACGCAAAATGAAACACTTTAAAGGAAAAATAAATAATACATTTACAAATAACACAATTCATATTTGATAAAATTTAAAAAATGTAGTATTTTATATTCAAATCTGGAACTTGATCCTAGATATTCTGTTGAAAATTATAGGATGATCTCGATCTATCTCTGCTTAAAATCGGTCAATGGAATCTTTGATTCTTTTTTCTTGTGGAAGGGGATTATTAAATTGTTCTTGAGTACATTAAGAAAAAAAAAGATAGCATCCAAAACATGAAATGTTTAAAACGCTGGCTTAAAATTTATCCTAGGAACATAAACGAGAGCAAGGATCCAACAATCATAAGAGTCAACTGGGCGATGCAATTTAACAACAAAATCAACAGTAATCAACAAAACGTCGCTAGCATCGATTCGACGCCAGTTTTGCCACCTTTCAGGTATCCGGTGGTATCGACGGAACATTCGGAGACGACTGGGCGGTGCTGGTAGACTGTAACGTATTTTGCAGTTTTTATCGAAATAACAGATGAACTTTTTAGTAAACCATAAACTTTATTCTCAGTTCACGAAGATAGATAATTTAAATACGATTTCTAAATGTTACAGTTTTACACTCCAGCTTATTATTGCAATTTCTTCCTCTATCAATTTTTAATACATCAACTAGCGGGCAACCCGCCAGCTGAGCGGGCTGAGCCCGCTTGTTCGCCCTGATTAAAAAGATGGACAGAACTACCAGTGTTCATCTACGGCGTCCGCCGGGATTCGAAAGTTGGACCTAACTACCAGTGTTCAGCAATTTCCTAGCTGGCAAGCATGCCAGTTGAGCGGGTTGCGCCCGCTTGTTCGCCGGGATTCGAAAGTTGGACCTAACTACCAATATTCAGCAATTTTCTAGCTGGGAAGCATGCCACTTGAGCGGGCTGAGCCCGCGTTATTAGCGTATGCATCCAAAAGATACTGCATTTGCCGGGAGGCCCGTTTGTTCGAAAGGATTCGAAAGTTGGACAGAAATACCAGTGTTTAAGTTTTCTATGTTGCAAACCCGCGCGTTAGCGGGCTGCGCCCGCTTGTTCACAGGGACGCCCGCTTGTTTGCCTTATGCATCCAATATACTTCACATGCGGGAAATCACGAAAACACCCACGCGTTCGCCGGGATTCGGAAGTTCGACCTAATTACCAGTGTTCAGCGCTTTTCCTGCTGGCAAGCATGCCAGTTGGGCGGGCTGCTCCCGCTTTATTAGCGTATGTATCCGCATTCTCGTATACATCCACAAGATACTGCATACACATTCCCCATTTGGAAAATGTCGAAAAAACCCACGCCGTGTAAGAAACCGCCAGCTGAGCGGGCTGCGCCCGTTTTATTCACGTATGCATCCAGAAGGTAATGCATACACACGCCGAAAATTACGAAAACACCCACGCGTTCCACGGGGTTCGAAAGTTGCACCGAACTACCAGTGTTAAGGGATTTAGCCGCTCACCCGTTAATTATCCTTGTACGAAGTGTAAATGCGTGCGTGGGCACAAATGCATACAAAGGTGGACCGAACTACCAGTGTTGCACGGAATTTTCCTGCATTTGATTTAAACACATTCAATTACCGCATTTTGAATTAAATGTACATCGTCGATAGCGCATAAACCACAACAGAATAAATGCACTCTTTAAAGTTTACTATATTTATTTCCCGTAGCCATAATTTGGCGCTAAAGAAAAACGATTAAGCGTCGCTTACCTAATACGCATGCGCTACTAATTCATTAAGTTCTCATTCCGCGGTAAGGCAAAAATACATAAAAATTCAAAATATTTTCATTAAAAATTGAAAGACATAGAAAAACATCAAAACACCAACTACAGTTGAAACCATTAAAAAAACAGTTTTTTCCAATTAAATCTCCTATCTGTACGCAAAAACCAGCTAATAACTTAAATGATATTTCCAGAATCAATCAAGCATAATTTAATTCGCAATAATAAAAGAAGACGTTACTTTGTTTTTGCGGAGTTTAGTTTCTAGAGATTGGCAACAAATCCACTATCCTGCTAAGCTTCAAATGTAAACAAATATGTCCGCTTCCATAACCAAAAATTAGGCTTAGCCACACTTAAAAAACTTTAAAATTGTGTATAATTCCACGATTACTGCATGCTGGTTATCTAAAAGTATAAAAATCTGAACCGAGAGATAAGAACAACATAATTCAATCATTTTTAAAACCAAAAATAAAGTAATACATCTAAAAAAAATAAAGAACACTGGAGCGCCTTAACATTATAAAACGATAGTTGTTTATCGCATACAGTAAAAATGTAAAAAAATATCATATGTAAATGCAATTTTTCACGCAACAGTAACAGAAATATATAAGAGGAATGAATACATCTTTAAAAAAAAATTAGGAAACAAAACGTTAAATATGTAAGCAAATATTTTCTTGCTAAAGCAGGAAACGAAACTTTTATTCTTCAGATAATATGTATGACGGCATTATTTCAATTTAATACAAAACATTATATTTTAATCAGACTTCTAAATAATGTTTCGATAACAAAAACTTGCTAAGAAATTGCTGGTAAAACAAACTTTAAAAATTCCAATGCTATATATAATAAATCTAAAACGGTATGTAAAGGAAATTAAAGAAAATGAAAAAGGAACAGTTCTTGACAGACGATTGGGCGCCGCTTACCAACGCGCATGCGCTTTCGCCATTCCCACCCTCGAAATCCCAGAAAAAAAACCATTTGCACCTGCCCGAAAAAAAATGTACTGGAGCTTTATTTATGACCCCGCTAATTATACTCGTAATAATCAAAACACTATGGAATTAACGGAAAACCTCGTTAGAACATCTGGGAGGTTTAAGTTTCAAAATTTGAAGCAAATCGGCCAATTAGTTCCCCAGATTTCAATTTTTCGCGCATTTTAAATTAACATTATTTTATCCTTCTTTTTTCTTAATGGCGAATGGCCTTGGTGATTCGGATCATATTTCACTCTCGAGGCTGTTGCCAAACGGAAGCAATAAGCGCGGTAATTAACGTATGCCCGGTTTTTAATTAATATCTCCGTTAATTAAAGTCGTACAAAGATGAAAGTGAAATCGTCGCATTCCTTGATTTTTTTCCAATCCGTCGATATGCGTTTCAAATTTGACTTATAAGAATTTCAAGAAATATTTGAGAAAACTAAATTTGGCACGTAGCCAAATCCCTCTCATTAGGGAAAACCGTGAAA